>PKML01043813.1:105188-185607 GCA_002933935.1 Eutrema yunnanense | reverse complement strand
AAAATGTGGATGTCTTTAAATATAAAATTATTAAAATTTGAGTAAAAGGAAGAAAGAGAGTGTTTTTGGTTGAAATAATGGGGTGTATTGAAATATAAAATTAATAAAATTTAAGTAGAAAGAGAAAATAGTGAGTAGTTTTGGAGAGATTGTGTCTCCGGGAAGACATAAGAGAGTGAAATTAGGAGTATGTTTAAATATAAAATTAATAAAAGTTAAGTGAAATGATAAAAGAGAAGGTATGAAGTTGAGTAAAAGGATGAGAGAGTGTATTTTTAATATTTTTTTATTTGTGAGACATCACATTTTATGTGCAATGTGGATGGCCTAATGGATTCGATCTGAAGAAGATTATTTTATGGAGGGATAGATATAGATGGGCTGAAGGGCCCATTCAAACCTAAAGTTGATTCTCTAGTAATATTAGAAAGACCAAAATGTCCCTAGACGTTAAGTTGCCTTCTGTGTCTGTAAAGGTTAATTGGGGAAGAAGAAAACACTCCGTCTTTTTGTTCTTGCTTCAGCTCTTTCTTCTCGTCTTCTATTTTTTTCCTCCAATTCGAGCAAAATTCGTCAAGGTAAATTGCTCTTCTCAAGTTGAGCTTTTTTTTCTTTTTCTTCACCACTCTCACACTCTCTCTTCTGAGATTTTCTCGATCCGAGGGTTTTGATTTACTTATATTGGGTTTTTTTCGTCCATCGATTTAAGGGTATTTACTATGTGGATTCGTACTTTTCCTTTACGGTCTCGCTAATATGGAATGAACCATTATCCAGCCCTAATCCCGACTTGCCTCTGACAATTTCGAGAAAAAAGAGTTCGTCGGGGTAATCGTTTGATGCTAAATTACTTTCCGCTGTTATTGTAGGAGTGGTCGATTTGAAAAATGTCAGATGTACCGCCAAAGGGTGGTTTCAGCTTCGATCTGTGTAAGAGAAATGATATGCTTGTACAAAAGGGTCTTAAATCTCCCTCTTTCTTGAAGACCGGAACAACCATCGTCGGTTTGATTTTCCAGGTCTGTTTTGTTCTCCCACATTTTCTTGCATATACAGGATTGTTCTAGCCTTATTCTAACTAGCCATGGAATCCTTTTTGCTGTTAGTGTTAGCAAAAATGAGCCGATACTTACATTGCTCTACTTAATGTGATAGTTTAGCTGTATCCTGCAAATTTCTTTTGGGTATAACCATTTACTCGCAAGCATTTTCCTTTTCTCATGATAGATCATTTTAGAAGTTTCATATCCAATTACGTTTTGCCTAGTGCCAATGTAGTGGTGCTTTTTTTTATTAGCTCTGCCTCTCCATGTAGTTTAGAGAACAGCATGGATATTATAACGTTTGAAGATGTTTGCGTTCTTGTGCTCCTTTGTTGTTTTTATTGCTTTTTAGTAGATGGTTGCGGTAGCTTTTATAACGCTGATTTCAATATCCGGGTTTGAATAGGACGGTGTGATACTAGGCGCAGATACCCGAGCAACTGAGGGGCCTATCGTTGCTGATAAGAACTGTGAGAAAATCCACTACATGGCACCAAACATATATTGTTGTGGTGCTGGAACCGCTGCTGACACTGAAGCAGTAACTGGTATTTCCTTTCTAACCTCGGTGTGACAGATATTTGTTTTCTGTGTTAACCAAATCAGAATGTAACTTAGTGCCCCACTCCACAAAACTAAATGCTTCAGTTATCTTGGCTTATGTCTCACTGTCCAGATATGGTCAGCTCACAGCTGAGGTTGCATCGTTACCAGACTGGCCGAGACTCTCGGGTTATCACTGCTTTGACCCTTCTCAAAAAGCATCTCTTCAGGTAATTTTGTTCTATCTCGTCCAGAATCTCGTCATAAGGAAACATAGATTACCTAACTTCACAAGTTTTATTCAGCTATCAAGGTCATGTCTCAGCTGCTCTGGTGCTCGGTGGAGTTGATATCACTGGGCCTCATCTGCATACTGTAAGTTATAAATTCCTGACAGATGCTATTTACTGATAAGAGTTCTTTTTTTTTTGTCTGTTTGCTGTTATTCATGTCACATTTGACTTATCTGTCTTATACACAGATTTACCCACACGGTTCAACTGACACTCTACCATTTGCTACAATGGGTTCTGGTTCTCTTGCTGCTATGTCCGTGTTTGAGGCTAAGTATAAAGAAGGTCTAACTGTAAGTAAGCGAAAACATTCATCTTTCAATTTTTCAGATGCATGCTTTTTCTCGTCTGATTGATTTCTTGTTACAAAATTCTCTAGAGGGATGAAGGAATTAAGCTGGTTGCTGAAGCCATATGCTCGGGTATATTCAATGACCTGGGAAGTGGCAGCAACGTGGACATCTGCGTGATCACAAAGGTTTGTCTTCGCCGTGCTATGACCAGTACCTGTAACTAATCTAGAAAGCTCCGATTTGCTACTCGTAATTTATCATCTCATAGACATTACCTGTCCTTTTTTCGTTGCTTTAGAACTTGTCATTGATATGTTAATTGGTTAACAGGGGAACAAGGAATATCTCAGGAATTACATGGAACCAAACCCAAGAACCTATGTCAGCAGCAAAGGCTATTCATTCACCAAGAAAACCGGTAAGCCACTCTCTCTCTCTCTCTTTACTTGATCAAACAGAACATGCTACGGCTCAGGGAAACCAAGAAACTTGTGTCTCTGAACTAGTAACGCTAGTCTCAGCTTTAGCCTACTCTACTTGTAACCTCCGATTGAGTCCAGTTTCAATCCTCTGTTTTCTATGGTTGACTCTTTTTTGTTCTCACATAATTTTCTTGGTTTATTGGGAAACAGAGGTTCTTCTCACCAAAATCACCCCATTGATGGAGCGAGTTGAGATTACAGAAGTGGGTGGTGAAGCCATGGAGGAATGAATGAATCTCAAGTCTTTGCTTTTGCCATTCATGTCCACCAAGCGGCGGTAACTTAGTATGCGCGTGAGAAACCGGTCTTGTCTTTTTACCAATGTTTTAAGGATCATTCGAATCTTTTTTTCTCTCAGGAGAGTCGGAGATTTCCTTCTTTCGAATTCAATGAAAAGAGCTTTCCTTAATATTATTAATTCAACGTTGGTTTGTGCAAACCGAACCAAATTAAATCGTTACCACTAGTTTGTACAAAACGACGTCGTAGTTTACGAGGTTATGCGTTTGATAAAGAACATGGCTTCCAACACGGCGTCGCTTTATATGAGGATGACGTGTTTTTGTTCCCGCTTATTTCTCTGGACTAGGCTCCTATCTCAAGTGCAAACCTAAGCACATGATACGAAACTGTTTCTTCAATTTATCCATTGAAGAGGTTATCAAAGATATGGAGAAACTGTCTAATGGCTTGAGAGATCGCTTCTCGATCAGTGACAATGTTTCCCCTTCAGCTCCCGCTCCTCTTAAACAGCCTTTCGTGATCGGTACGATTTTGGCCTTCTTCTTCTTTTTTCTCTTGGATTCTCAAAATTGATCTCGCCGATCTGCTCATTCAGGTGTTGCCGGCGGAACCGCCTCCGGGAAGACGACGGTCTGCAATATGATAATGTCTCAGTTACACGATCAACGCGTCGTGCTTGTGAACCAAGTAATTATTCTATCTGTTTTTCATCAAATCGGTCACGAATCTCTATTGAAGGAAGAAGAAATGATTGCAGGATTCGTTTTATCATTCGCTCAGTGAGGAAAAACTGAAGAAGGTTCACGAGTATAATTTCGATCATCCTGGTAAACAACATATCGCGATTCCTCTCTGTAGCCATGCGTTTTCGAATTTGTTTCCTCACGTTTTTTTTTGTTTGATTCACACACAGACGCATTCAATACGGAGGTTTTGCTCTCGTGTATGGAGAAATTACGATCTGGCCAGCCAGTGAGCATCCCGAGTTATGACTTCAAAATCCACCAGAGCATCGAATCTGCAAGTCCGGTACTATTCAGTTGAAACCCATCAATTAAACAACACTTCATGTCTTGATCCCGATCTAATTCCAGGTTAATCCCGCTGATGTTATCGTCTTAGAGGGGATTCTGGTTCTTAATGATCCTCAAGTTCGTAATCTCATGAACATGAAGATCTTCGTCGATACAGGTTTATTTGTATCCTCACCTTTAGATGATTCAACACATTGTTTTCTGAGACATTGTCCTCGCAAATGCAGATGCTGATGTACGGCTCTCCAGAAGAATACAGCGTGATACCCTCGAGAGAGGAAGAAACATTCAAAACGTTCTTGAACAGGTCAACCATACATAGTGTGAATCTGGTTTTGTTGACGCAAGATTTTATGATCAAACCGTTGATTTTTTTTTTGTTTTTCTGTTTTCAGTATACCAAGTTTGTGAAGCCGAGCTTTGATGAATTCATCCAGCCATCGATGAAGTATGCTGATATAATCATCCCCCGGGGAGGAGACAATGATGTTGCTATTGACCTCATTGTACAGCATATCCGTACGAAGCTGTGCCAACACAATCTCTGTAAGATATACTCAAACATCTTCATCATATCTTCTACGTTCCAGATCAAGGGAATGCATACTCTTATCCGCGACATCAACACAACTAAGCACGATTTCGTCTTCTACGCTGACCGATTGATTCGACTGGTAAAACCCACCAAACAAAACATCAATTTTGGGGTTTTCATAAAATGATCAAAACTAAAAACTGGAGTTGTATATGTTTGTCTCAGGTTGTGGAACATGGGCTTGGTCATCTTCCTTTCACAGAGAAACAGATAACCACTCCAACAGGTAATGTTTGTGCGACTGTCTCTCTCTTCCAAACAGATTAAAGACGTTCTCAAGTTTCCATCTCTTAAAACTTAATAGGGTCAGTGTACACCGGAGTCGATTTCTGCAAGAGATTGTGTGGCGTCTCAGTGATCAGAAGGTATCTATTACATTGCTGTGTTGTCTCGCTTCTTTCTGGGTTAGTGTTTCTGCTTCGTAGCTTTACGTTTTCCGTACCTACAGTGGAGAAAGCATGGAGAATGCTCTAAGAGCTTGCTGCAACGGAATTAAGATTGGTAAAATCTTAATTCACAGAGAGAACAACGATGGTCGTCAGGTCTGATTCTCTTGTCTGTTAATACCTTTTCTCACTCATGTCAGCTCAACGATTTCTCATTCGGATGTTGTTTCCTGCAGTTAATATATGAGAAGTTACCGAAAGATATCTCAAGTCGACATGTTTTCCTCCTTGACCCTGTTCTAGCTTCAGGTTCCGTAACTTATATTAAAAGCTAAACAAAGGTTGCATCTTTCGGGTCAGTTGTTGCAGAAATCTCTGACCTTTCAAAAGTATTAACAGGGAACTCTGCAGTGAAAGCTATATCTTTGCTTATTAGCAAGGGAGTTCCAGAATCACATATCATCTTTCTCAACCTTATAGCAGTAAAGACCAACCAAACAAAACCTCTTGTCGAATTTCTGTTTCGGTTAATTAAAGCAATCACAAATGTTTTACTAACACAAGTAAAAATCCGCAGGCACCTCAAGGTATTCACGCGCTCTGCAAGAAATATCCGATGGTAAAGATTGTGACTTCGGAAATCGATGCCTCCCTCAATGAGGACTCGCGTGTGATTCCAGGCATGGGAGAGTTTGCAGACCGTTATTTTGGTACAGGCAACTACATTAACTCAAAAGTATCAAGCTGGTCTGCAAATCTCAAAGTAAGCTAACAAGATGAACTATTCTATCTTAATCACTCAGTAACCAACCAAGACATACCCGAGTTTCTTCCATCTTCATTCTTCTCGTTTATTAATATTTGTTATAAATTCTCTGTTTCTCAATCCAGTACACATTACTTTCTTAATTATCACTAATCTCAAATCTTATACTATCATCGATTTGTTTTGGCTCGATACGACTTGAAATTGTATAAATGACACAACATAGAGCTAATAATTCACGGGAAAGTAAGAACCAACAACCATTTCATTGCATTGCAACGTCTTTCAAACCAACATTATCATTGCGGACGAAGAGAAACAAGACATAAGTTCACATCCAGATAACCAGCAGAGTTTAAAAATCTAGAAAACAAGCTTTTATTGCTCTTACAGCTGTTTAGTTTCAGCCTTCTTCTTCTGCCAGAGCCTGTCGACTCCACTGTCAGCATCACCCTACATCGACTCCATTATAACAAATATCATTACAACATGAATGGTTTAGGGCCAATTCTATTGCTAATAGAGTAAAAACTAGACAAGAATTGATCCAGTAGGAAGTAGACAAACCTGAGCACGGACAAAACCGCAGAGAGCAAAGGTAGTGAACTGGTTGGTGTAGATTCCATCAGCACCTAGATGACCAATGTTGAGCTGCACAGAAGCATGATCCTTTGAAGTGATCAACCTGTTAGTCGCTGAACTGCAAAAAAAACAAAACAAATAAGGACGGAACAGGAAAAATTATCAGATTTACTAATCACTGTAAATGAGATTCCTTAAAACAGAAGAAGATAATTATACTCTTTACCATTTCCTTGGAATGTAAAGCTCAGTGATTTGACCTTCTTCGTTCTGCATCTTTTGGAGATTTTAAAAGCTTTTCAAGGGCTACAAAAAAAAAAATGACATTGTAAAATCTTTCTCAGTAACCAGACAACAACACAAAATTGATCTCAAACTAGCATCAGGACTGGGGATACAAGAATTTCTCAGGCAGAGTTAAACCAACAATCGAATCTAAACAGATGTAGACACGAGTCGATCCTATTTGTACGTAGATAAGATTGAAACCCAAGAGAAAGACGAATTCGTTTACCAGATGTAGAAGAAGCGGCAAGCGGCAATTGGCGACGACAGGAAAAAGCTACACCTCGTCTATATGAAGCAAAAACCCTAACCTTGAACTTTTTGCTCCGTTATGACAAAAATAACCTTGTAATGCTATTTAAATCACATGATATGCCATTGAGCCCTAACGACGCCGTTTTAAATCACATGATATGCTCTTTACTTATTACTCAGCTCAAACTCCCAAAACTGTTACTGGATTATTTTTGTTTGTTGAAGAAATTGAACAAGGGTTGTATACCTCAGTGCTCAAAATTGAATAACTATTGTTTGGGCTAGTCCTGGGCGTTCAGATATCCGATCGGATTCGGTTCGGATTATTCGGATTTTTGGGTATTCATTCGGTTTGGGTTCAGTTTTGGTTATTCGGATATAAGAATCTAATCTAGGATTCTTTCGAATATTTTATCGATTTCAGTTCGAATTCGGTTCCTCTTTTTCGGTTCGGATTCAGGTATTTTGCCCAAGACTAGTTTGGGCTATAGAAAATATGATGAGTCATAAAGTGAAACAATTAATCTTTGCCTCGGATATAATGGGTGCAATGCTAATACCGAAAGCTTGACCGTCCTAACCGGTTTCAGGTTTCTAAGTTTAAGCATATTTTGAGTCCAACAAAAAAAGGTGGAAAGTGGAGAACCAGAACTCGGCAACTAATAAAGGTGCTTTTCTCATTGCTCAAAGTCAATCTCTGTGTAATGCTGTTTGGTTGTGTTGTGTCGAGGCACCTTTTGGGTGACCATCAGTTCTGGTAATGCTAACTTTCTTGGTCAATTATAAGATAATCAGATGAAGGAAAAAAAAAAAAAAAAAAAGAAAGAAAAAGAAACAAGTGTTGTATACACACACACATCCAAAAAATCTATAGAGGAAAACAAACTCATAAGAACGGGATGCCCAAAAAATAGCGCAGGTTAATAATAATTTGTAATTCAAAAAGTACAAAACTTAAGGATTCGAAAGCTTCATATTTAAGCATCATCAAGGTATTGGTAGTAAATAAAACCATTATAATGTTGAAAAGGGAGAGAACAAAATCCGGACTGAGAGATTTGTTTCAGGAAGATCTAAATCTTGATGTTGAAGTAATCAGAGTCAAAGTGATGCAATCTAACGTAACCGTCTTCACCTCCACTAGAGAAACTGGAAGAGCAAAAATATACAACGTTAGCAACAAAGCCAAAAAGAAAAAAAAAATACATAAAACTCATCATGTGGAGATTGTTTTAACTAATCAACCAGATAATGTTACTTTTACCTCTTTCCATCAGGATTGAATGCCAAAGCATTTATAGGTCCAAAATGACCTTTCACACCACCAATTTCCTCTTGCAGAATCTATATATTTATCCATACCAAACACAATAATAATACACCGTTATATGTATGTTCCTGGTTACAATTTCCAAGTAAAACCCTCTTTATTATAACACTAACCTTGTCATAAAATTTAGCCTCGAACTTCCCAGCACGATGATCAGTGGTTGTAACAGCTGATGCATCTTGACCACCTCCAAGCACAACCTAAGAGAGAGAGCAGAAACATTCACAAAGACAACATTCATGACTTGTTACTTTTGGGAGTCAAATTCAATTTTCTTTACGCATTACGACATACATGGTTGAGAAGTGGAGACATGGCGACAGCATTCACAGGCACACCTGTCGTGTAAGTCTTAATAAGAGTCAACGTTCTCATATCCCACAGCTGAAGCAATCAACAATTAAAGAATCAGAATATCTACACAGTACAACTTTTAAACAACAGATAGAAGAAAACGAAAAGAACGCATGCCTTTGCAGTTTTGTCAAGTGAACCCGTAATGAAGTGAGAATCATCAGCTGCTTTACAGAGCGATGTAATTGGCTTCTTATGACCAACTTCCTCATCTGATTCCTTGAGCAGTTTTCCAGTCTAGCAACAACAATGGCAGCACCAAAGACGTTAAAGCTAATACATTTAAAATTGAAATCGACAGACACACCAGAAACCCCTTACGAAAATTGAATTACCTCAGCATCCCAGACCCTGATTACAGCATCTTCACCACCACTCACAATGGTTTGGTTCAAGGGTCCCCAAACAGCTCTGTTTATCCTCTTCCTCCCCTCAGGACTTTGAAGGATAAGCACAGATTCATCATTCTCTGCACCATTGCATCAAACAGTTTCCTTTTACATATACAAGACACATACTAAAACTTTTGGTAGACCAACAATATATATAACTTACGGTCTTCAGGATCTTCCGCGATGCGTTTCACATGAATAGCAGAAGTCAGTTCCATGAATGGATCAGTGGTTATCACTGCAAGCTTATCTCCAGCGGAAAAATCCACAGACCTCGCCGGAGAACCAAATTTGAATGTGAACAACTGTCTTCCAGTTTTCACCTCCCATAGCTTTGCAGTCTGATCAGCACTACCAGTGATCAATCTCGACGAGTCTCCTAAACTCACGAACAAATCACCAAAAACTCAGCTAAGAATTGAAAGATTAAAGACAAAAAACAAACAGGTTTCTATATAACACTCCTGTCAGTCTCCAAGGAAACATCAACCAAACCCTAAAACTCCTCATTATTCATCGACTCAATTATATATGAATCAACTCATAACAATTAAAAAAAACAAAGATTTTCATCAAATTTCACCAAATCGAGGCGAGACTTACTTGAGACATCACAAGACCAAACAGCCCCATTGTGGCCACGGTAGGTTCCATGGCGTTCGCCGTTATCGGCAAACCAGAGAGTGGGAGTGTGATCCTTGGCGCAGGAGAATAGCAGATCGCCATCTCTGTTGTACCTGAGGAACGTCAATGGACGTTCATGTCCCTTCATCAAAATCGGCCTCATCTTCACAACACCTCAATCTGAAAACAGATACAGAAGAAATCGATTCAAGACAAAAGATCAAAACTCAAAAGAGAGTAAACGGATTTGGGAAATATGATTTTCTTTTTAACCAGTTAAACCAGGATGAGAAGTTGCAGACGACGATGACGACAAACGAAGAAGAAGAGCTACACCAGATTTTGGAACAAAACCCTAATGTTGAATTGTGCTCTGTTGGACAAATACAACCTTGTCTTATTCTTAAATAACTCGACATGCCATCAAGTCTCCACGACACCGTTTTGAAATACAGATTCTGGAACAAAACCGTAATGTTTGGTTTGGTTTGGTTTTGGTTGTTAATTAAACGTTTTTTTTTTTTTTGGTCGAACAAACGTTTTTTTTATATCCCAAAACTTGTAAATGTAAATTTCATACAGACAAAAAAACAGAGTTTCTTTTGTTTTTAACATCGTGTCTCAACATAATATAAATACCCATACATTTATACACATTCAAATATAACGTTAAACTAGAGTAGCTTTTCCCCAAATTGAATAGAACAAAAAACTTACCTTTTTATTCTTCAAAGAGATCTCCTTTGAACACAAACAAAGGCAACAACCTTTAACTTTTGATGTGGTCTCAAAGAAACAAACATGAAGAGTGTCTTATTTCAATGTACCCATCTGAAATCACTGGCGATGGCCTTCTGGTAAAGCTACCACTTTGTGGAAAGGCACTGTTCTTTGAGGTAATGCTCCGTCTTCTTCATCGTCATCAAATTCTAGCAAGTACCTGGTGTGATCAGAAATTTATCATAATTAAGCTCTTGGGATTCTTAAATCTTAACCAAAAATGCTTAATTAGTTTCTGATAAATATGAACAAAGGTGTGGAGGAACTTACTCGTCAGACTTCCTCTGTTACCGGATGTGCAACATGCAGGGTTGAGTATCTAGAGGTTAGTTTTGTTTTTGTTTTTTACATAGTTGAAACGAGATTGAAATGGTGTGAAAAGAAAAAACTAACCTTTCGTGGGGTACTTATTACAGTCGCCTTGTAAAGAGCTGTGGTTCCTGGATATACAGCTAAGACGTGTTTCCCTGGTAAAAACTCTTGTGTGCTTGAAGGATCATTCCGTTTTGGAAACGGTAAAATACATGACATTGATAGTTTATAGGTCCTAAAAATTTACAAGAGAATAGTCAGCAATTTACTCAAAGTCATTGCAGAAGTTTTGCGTTTTTCAAAATGAGCCTTAATTACCTCTGGCCACCTCCTTCTTCGTCATCTCCTGGTTCTTCATCAAGTACTTCAACTCTGTGACAAAAGTTTGAGCTTTTTTAGACCCATATATGAATCCATTGTAGACGGAAACATATACATGATTGCATCATATACTGGTTTGATCAGATTCATGACAAGGTTCTCTTTCAGAGAAAATATATTTACACAATTGCGTGATAACAACTATTGTTCCCTCTGCTAACCAACGTGGGATTCTTATTAGAAGGGTCCAAGCTTACTCTTTTGTTTCTCTATCGAAGTGAATTACTTTCACCACAAACCATTCATCCTTCTCGGCATCATCGGCTGTGACTCTTGCAGCAACCTACATAAAACAGACGTCACAATGGTTGTCGCCTTTAAGTGATTCAACTCAAAGAAAAGAAGTAGCTGTTGCTGTACCTGTTCACCCCTTAGACTGGCATATGCCTCGATTTGATTTCTCATGGAAGGAGAAACTCTTGTTACATCTGAATCTACTTTCATTCTCTTCCTCTTCTGATCGTTGCCTTCTGCCACTTATGTGATATCATTACAAGCATCGGAAAATCTTAATCCCTCTTATATATATATCAAATCACTGGAGAAGTTTGAGACTCAAAAGGTCTGCGCTTTCTCACAAGAACAATGTAGCCCAAAGAGTAAACATTACAGGACTATACCAAAGGTCTAAATGGTAGTCGAAGTATACCTAGTTTTCTGCGTTGTTGCCCAGTTGGTCCAGATGGAAGCAGGGAATCCAACTGAGTAAGCAGAATGTTTGAAACACTGCGTTAAACACAAAACTTTAGAGATTAGTGTTCTAAATCCAAAATAAGTTACAAATTTTATTTTATTTTTTTTGGTAGACAAACAACGGTGTCATTTAGTTGTATCATCACTCTCTATCTCATTCAAAAAATTTGTACTTGTCGATGTAACAATTAAAAGGAAATGATGAAGGAATCTGGCTTACGTTACTTCACTTTCTGAAAGCTCTTTTGCTTGAATGTACAAATTTTTAAGCTTTGACAATGAAGTATCACCGGGCTTCTCAACTATCTCAGGCGCTGCATTTGAACAGAATCACGAGTCAGCCAGATAATTTACTAAGTAGATGAGCATTAGAGCCTCCATAAAGATGTATCCATCCGATGCTGGTCATGGGAATATAATAAACAAACAGAAAGAGATTGTTTGGGACTCCATTAATTGCTTAATCCTTACGGCTAAATATATCTGATACCTCATATCTATCACGCCATATACAATCGAAAGCAAGAATTGGTTATAAAGGTCACATTAACTCTGAGCTATCTAGCTGAAATAAGCTTCACTCTGTATGATTATACTCCTCATTTCGCGCGAAAATGCTTCAGATTCTCATTAGTTTGTTTCCATAACAGCTAATTCGATAAATCGAATCGAATCGAATCCACAGGGGTGGGGGGATACTTTCTAATTACGAAATCAGGGTTTAATCGAGAAAATTAAAACTCCTCAAACAAGTTAAAGATTCACAAGAACAAATGTCAAAAGGAATCACATTGAATCAGGTACATAAAACTCTCGACATTACAACAAAGGTCCCATGAATGATTGAAGTCTCTGATTTGGTCTCTTGGCAGATAAATCCTGTTCAACAAATTCGAATTTACCAACATCTAATTTGTATGAAATTAAATAACATTACTAATTACTTCCAAGATCCAAACCTCAAACAATCCAAAACCAGAACTAATCGAACAAAATCAGTACCAATTGAAACCACGGTCCAGGGAAGAAGATCGAAACCAGTCTCAGATCATAAAAAAATTTGGTAACTGAATATATATGTTCATAATGGAAGACACTTACTAGCTTGAAGCTTCTTATGCATCTTATTGATCTCCACAAGCACTTCCTCTTGTTCTTTCCTTAACCGATCAAGCTCCTTCGTGTTGTCTAAGATTCCGGCAATGTCCGGCGATGACGACATCGTCCTCAGGCTGCTGCAAAATCCACGACACGAGCCCGAAAAGGAAACCCCAGAAATTCAGGCAGATTAAAAATTGCAATAAGCCAAGTTTTCAATTTCTGCTGGAAACTCCAACCAAAAAAATATTAATTAACGCTTTTAATTGTACAGTTCAATGTTGAAACATAGGAGGAAAAAATCTCAGAAATGAAGGAAGAGAAGATCTGAGTTTTTTCGTTTTTTAAAAACATTCAAAATCCAAGTCGAATTTTTGTTTTGTTAGATTTTTGATTGGGCAGTTCAAGAAAGAGAAGTTACGACGTCGTTTCGTAGAAAGGGAAAGTTTTTTCAATTCAAGTATATTCCATATTTATATTCGCAGTTAATGAGGCCATTAGGGGCGTAATCTGGATGTACCGATCAAAAGTCAGATCAAATCTAAAAATTTCAATTTGAACTATTAGTAATTAACTCTATAACTTGAGTGAGTCAAACAATTAAAAACCTTTTCAGATCAATTTATTATACTAAATTTTTATTACACGTTATACTATTTTTAATTCGAAAAAAACATAGGTGGATCATCTCTTGATGTGTGGTTTTCTTTAAATTCTAAATATGTATAATCACAATTAATCTTGATTTTTTAATCTGTGTTATGATTATTTTATCTGTTTAGCTGCCACGTAAACTCCCTCATTCCTTCTGCCACGTGGTATCTGATGCCTTATTTAAAGAAGGACTGAGTGAGAGGCCCAATTTAGACAAATTAGGCTTTTTGCTGGGCCTTTAATAATCGATACGAAGTTAAAAAGTTGAGAGTGAACTTAACCCGAAGTTCGCAAGAGACAATTTTAGTCTAAGGAGTTGCATATAATTTTGAGTTTTGAGCTGCCGATTTTGCCGTAATTTCGACAAAGCGTGGACCATTTCTGGTTTCAAAGCTGAAGATCTCGAAACGTTGAAGCGGAATATGGTGATCTACGCTTTATGAGTTCTGTGTTTGTCGGATTCTGAATTTCCTTTCTATTTTCGGTATATATGATCGCATGTTCTTCGCTTTTTGGATTTTGTTGTCCGTGATTATGTTGCTGTCTTTATTTGGGGCTATAGAAATAGAAATTTTGGAGTGCAGAATTGGTATTTCCACTGAGCAATGAAAACGAGAAGCAAGAAGTTTTTTGGTTTTTCTGTTTATATAAGACTTTTGTTCATTTATAATGGAGATTGCTGTTTTGGTGTGTGATTTGTTGAGATTTTATTAATTTAGACGCATGATATTGAGAATTGGGAACAATTGATATCTATCATTGAAATGGTGAAAATTTGCATTTATGATTCTGCTCGGGAAAAGCTATTCTCTATTGTGGATTGGTTTAGGATATCGAATTTCCACTCTGGAGTGCTTTGCAAAGCGCGTTTCTTTCAAGATCCTGAAGGATGTGTTCTTAAGCTGATGAGGTTGTCTTATTGTTTGTAGTTAGAGGCATCGAAGAATGCTATTGTGACGAAAGTGAAGGAATGAACATGTGCAGTTCTTTGTACCACAACTTGACGCCTGCATAGAAAGTAGATATCAGTTAACGACCTTTAGGTATATACTGCGGTAGTTGCTTTTCTTTTTGTTTAACAGGTCTTAATCAATACAAGGCAGTACACTAATTTACATATCACTTTTGAGATACAGTGGAACTATGAGAAGACCCAGTCAAATGATGAGGCTTCTAATAACATCCTTTTTCGGGGTTATAGTCGGTTTCCTTATGGGTATTACTTTTCCAACCCTGACCTTAACTAAGGTAGAAATCATTCTTCGCTTGGTGCAGCTGCATCTCTATACCTTTTCCATTCATTTTAGACTTGATTATGTCATTGCTTACACGGTAATGGGTTTTATCTGCTTGTTTTGAAATGGTTAGATGAATCTTCCATCCACATTGTTTCCTTCCATCGATCTTTCATACATTGAGGATAAATACTCAGACTTATCCAGACAGAGACTGTTTGGTGCTTGGTCTTCTACCAAGGGCCTCAAACTCAAGAAAGACATCCCTGATCCCCCCTATAACTATAATGACACTAAGGTTGGGATTCACTTTTTATTAAATTTTCTATGTTTTAATCAGAAATTGATGATAGAACTTTCGAGCTATTGCAGATATGGGTTCCTACTAATCCTCGTGGTGCTGAGAGGCTACCCCCAGATATAGTCACGCCTGAATCAGATTTGTACCTCCGTCGATTATGGGGTGACCCTAATGAGGTTCATAAATATGAATCTACTGGCTTGTATTACATCAGTATGGCTTCAAGATCATGTCACATTTTCGTTTGTATGGCATGCAGGATATAGCAATTAAGCAGCGGTATCTAGTAACATTTACGGTTGGTTATGACCAGAGGAAAAATATAGATGCTGCATTGAAGAAGGTATCCTGCCTCTCATGATTTTTTTTTTTCCTCATTGCTTAACTTTGCATTTTTCAGTTCTCAGATAACTTCACTATAATGCTGTTTCACTACGATGGCCGGGCCAGCGAATGGGAAGAATTTGAATGGTCCAAGCGAGCCATTCATGTGAGCATTCGGAAACAAACGAAATGGTTAGCGGCTAAATTCCTATTTAGGAACGCAAATCGTCATCCTAGTATAAGTTTGTACTGACAGATTTACTTTAAAATCTACGAATTTTCCCTGAAGGTGGTACGCCAAGCGATTTCTTCATCCTGACATAATTTTCCCCTATGAATATATCTTCATATGGGACGAGGATCTAGGCATGGAACACTTTGATTCGGAAAAGTATGTATTTGAAGCTTTGACTTCCTTAAAATGGCCATTCCAGGTTATGAAGATTTAATTTCTTTGACAGATATTTGGCGGTGGTAAAGAAACATGGTTTGGAAATCTCACAGCCTGGGTTAGAGCCATATGAAGGGCTCACATGGGAGATGACAAAGAAAAGAGACGACACTGAAGTCCACAAGTTAGGATAATATATATAGAATAAAGTTTCTAAGTTCTTTTTCTACCATCGCACTGAACATATTCAACGGCTGGCACTTACTCCATATCTGCATACATATTTTCTTGCAGGCATGCTGAGGAGAGGAATGGCTGGTGCAGTGATCCAAATTTACCCCCTTGTGCAGCGTATGCTACTTTACTTACCTATCAACTTATATACTTCCTTTAGTATTTCATAAATGATCGACTCATCAAGATTGATTTGCGTGGAGAGTGAATATTTTCATCATTCATGCTTATGGAAACTACAATCAGATTCGTCGAGATTATGGCTCCTGTTTTCTCCCGTAAAGCATGGCGCTGTGTGTGGCATATGATTCAGGTATGCAAAAGAGGCGTATTACGAGTGACTTATAAAATCATTCTCTTTGATAAATGTAACTGTCATTTTGTAACTGCAGAACGATTTGGTTCATGGATGGGGTCTGGACTTTGCGGTTCGTAAATGTGTTGAGGTCTGCAGCTTCACCTCCTTTGGACACACCCATATGCAGATATAGATATCTCTCTCATGGATTCAACACAACACTGGATTTATATACTCATTTAGCCTACTTGCTTTGACAGAATGCGCACGAGAAAATTGGAGTTGTAGATGCTCAATGGATTATTCATCAAGGTGTTCCATCACTCGGGAACCAAGTATGCTCTCAAGTCCCTCTTAGATTTATTATCTAGACTGAATATGTCATAGGGAAATTAGTCCCCCAAACAATTTCAAGACCTTAGAGAGTAGTAGTAATTGTGTTAAATCTTTACAGTCACGCAGTAGAAAATATCTATCTAGTAATATTATTCAAACCCTAATATAAATTGCATAGAACAGAATTGATAATCTTGCCTTTTTTGACAGGGACAGCCAGAGCGAGGGAAACAACCATGGGAAGGGGTAAGTAAATATTGATGCAAGTAATGAATGAATCAAACTTATCCCATATTATTATTTTGTAAGATATAATGAACTCAGTCTGACTTTATCGGCTATCGTAGGTGCGAGAAAGGTGCAGGAGAGAGTGGACGATGTTTCAGGACAGATTGGATGATGCAGAAAAAGCTTATTTTGAAGCATCTGCTCACAACAATGCTTCTTCACGGCTTCACCGGTAAAAACAAAAACAAAAAAAATATCTGACTCTTAACTTGCACTCTCTTTGCTTTCATTTTGTGTTTATGGGAGAGAAGAGCCTGTTTTCTCCTGTCAGCTAACGAGAAAACTCTAAGCACATTCATTTAACCTCTTCTTCTGCTTCTCNGGTGTGGTTCGATTTAAGTTACAAAGACACATCATCAGGATATAAACGAATGAAAATAAGACACATAATCAAACAAAAAAACGATTTAGGGAGAATCGATGTGAGCACGCCACCTAAGATTATGACTTCACAAATAATAGTATGATTCTGCTAATCATACTTATAATTTCCCTTAATGATAAAATGGTACAAAAATGGAAAGCCAATATGTTAGCTTAATTCTTCTTAAACTACAAGGAAAAAGTTCATTTCTGACGGCCAAATCATCCATAAGAAGTTGGTCGTCGAAAATTTGTATACCATGAATATGGTTTTAAGAAAAATCAGTTGTGAATTTGATAGGAGGCTAGCTAGCTACAATCAACAGCTAAAAACATGATAGTTTGTATATAATACGATGCACAAAAGAGGCGTCAGGTATCAAAGCTTCATTTGAAGCTCATTAAGAAAAGAAAGAGAGAAAAAAAAAGATTCTAATAGATATGAGTTTCATGCAAACTCAACACCTTCAAGCCTTTGGGTTGATTTACCCACGGAGGGCATAGGGCAAGCCCCTTCAAAAGAATCTGTCATTGGAATGTTCCATTAGAGTGAAAGGCCCTGGGCATCGGCAATGACAGTTGTTGCAAGTTGTTCGTCCCCATCGGTTCTAACAAGCAAAGCATTCGTTAAACTGGGGAAATTAATGCCCAAACTGAGTTTACAGTGAAAAAGCAGATATGGCATTTCGGATTGGTCTTACGAGGAGTCCCCGTTGTGAGACGATGTCCAACATGACAAGGGTGCTCGAACAATGTCTCTTGTAAACTTGCATTCACCGCAAAAGTAACCATCACGATGGCTAAGGAGGGACAGAGGATGCTCGTGTGGCACCATCTTATTCAGAGGTGGAGAGATGTGCAAATCAATTTTTGTGTAATTGGACTTTTGTTTTTTTTGTAATAATGGATCCACTATTGTTATCTCCGTCTACCTACTTTAATAAATTGTTACTATATTATTATATGTACGCATTAATTAAATAGTTACGTTGACAAATCTACCAATAATTCATATCGGAAAGATAAGTCACTCACACACTAGTTGTGGTCTCTTAATGGAACTCCTGAGCACGATCAATCTCTTAGCACTCCTTCTTCTGCCCTTTGTTGTTCCCAAGATATGGGAAGCTTGTTGGATCATCGTTTTGCGGCCATTGTTGCTATCAAGAAGGTTCAAGAAACAAGGAATCTCAGGCCCAAAGTACAGATTCTTGTACGGAAACCTCCGGGAGATGAAGAAAGAAGCTAAGCTTCGGGTTCTCGATCCCAACTCCAACGATATCTTCCCTCGTGTGGTTCCTCATTATCACCAATGGATATCTCAATACGGTGCCGTTTCTGTCCATCTCGAAATTCTTCTCTCTCTCTCTCTTTATGTGTGTGGATGAGGATTAATCATTAACACACAAGTAGTTGTCTATCTATGATATAATAGGAGAAACATTTCTATACTGGAATGGAACAAAACCGACGATATTCATCTCAGATCCTGAGCTAGGGAAACAGATCTTGTCGAGCAAGTTTGGTTTCGCTGTTATAGCAAAGACAAGACCCGAGGTCTTCATACTTTTCGGTAAAGGACTCTCCTTTATCGAGGGTGATGACTGGGTTCGCCATAGACGAATCTTGAACCCTGCTTTCTCCATGGACCGGCTCAAGGTCTTGTATATATATATTAATTCTTATTTGCTACTCGATTCGAGCAAAACGCTTATTGATATATTGCTTGCTAAAACATTTGTCAGGTCATGACGCAACTTATGGTGGATTGCACCTTAAGGATGTTGGAGGAGTGGAGAAAACAGAGGAATGGTGAAGAAGTGGGGATGGAGATGGAAATTAACAAAGAGTTCCATAGATTGACCGGCGATATTATTGCGACCACTGCGTTTGGAAGCAGTTACGCGGAAGGAATCGAACTGTTTAGATCACAGACAGAGCTTGAGAAATATTTTGTTACTTCTCTCACCAACGTCTTCATCCCCGGAACCCAGTAAGTAGTTTTCGTTCAGACAAAGTAATTAAAGATATGTTTCTTTCTTGAGGTTTTGGTTTCTTGTTTTTTTCCATAAGATACCTTCCTACGCCCACCAACCTTCAACTGTGGAAGCTCGATAAGAAAGTGAAGGACTCAATCAAAAGAATTATAGATGCAAGGAAGCTAAAATCAAATTCCAACAACTATGGAGACGATCTTCTGGGGAGCATGTTGAAAGCTGCAACATCTGACGAGTCTGAGAAAAAGATGACAACTGATGAGATCATACAAGAATGCAAGAATTTCTACATCTCAGGGCAAGGAAGTAGTTCGATTCTATTGACATGGACTACGATGTTGTTGAGCTTGCACCAAGACTGGCAAGAGAAACTCAGAGAAGAGGTTTTCAGTCAATGTGGTCAAGATAAGGTCCCAGATTCAGACACCTTCTCCAAACTCAAACTGGTATAATTAATGTGTTCCATTTTTCAAAACGGTTTCTTGCATGCGGTTGAAGAAAAAAAAAAAAAGGGGTGTTTCTTGTGGCTGAAGAAAACCTATTTTATCTTGCAGATGAACATGGTGTTGATGGAGTCGCTGCGCCTGTACGGACCTGTGATTAAAATGGTCCGAGAAGCAACACAAGATATGAAGATAGGAAACTTGGAGATCCCCAAGGGCACGAGCATAGCCGTCCCGTTTCTGAAGATGCACACCGACAAGGCCATATGGGGAGAAGACGCCCAGCAATTCAAGCCTCTGCGGTTCGAAAACGGCGTTTCTCAAGCCGCAAACAACCCAAACGCTCTACTCGCCTTCTCAATCGGACCAAGAACTTGCATTGCCCAAAACTTTGCCATGATCGAAGCCAAGACCGTTCTCACTATGATCCTTCAGCGGTTCCGGATTAGCCTCTCACGCGAATATAAGCACGCGCCGGTTGATAACTTCAATCTCTATCCGCAATACGGCCTACCCGTAATGCTTCAGCCTCTCGATACTAGTGGTCGACGGTGAGAAACAGAACAAACCAAGAATCTCAACGGAATTTGGTCAATGTTCTATAATTAGACTTCATCACAAATTAATAAAAGTTAAGATGCATGGTATATACACTTACATAAAACGCATATATAATTCACATTATATGCTTTTTTTTCTAAACTGATTAGAAAGTTCTTTAGTTACGTTTTCATGGCTGGTTGGATGAGAAGAACGTGGTAAAAACGATGCTCGTGCCCTTCTAAAGCCATCGTATAGAGAGGTATGGGGAGAATGAGAATTTAATGTTTGGATAATTACGTAGACTTTAATTTGTTCACCTATATCAATATTAACGTTGAAAAAACTCTTATCATAGTAGAACTAGCTCGTGGGCAGAAGAATAGTTAGTTTTTTTATTTAGATCGATGATCCGATAGATGAGCAAGCTCTTTTGGCTTTATCGATCCATCATATAAAAGGATTAGGATCCGAAATTATCCTCGAATAAAATCGAAAACCATACGTTATCAACCAGTGACCACACCACACGTGGATTGAGGAGTTAGTTTGTCTTTGTTTATTTGAACATTAGTTTAGTCTCAGATTTTGTCTGCATGTAAGTTTTTTTCTCTAATCGTTTTGCTCTTCTAACAGGCAAGTTTTCCACATTTTTAATTCTTTTAAATTAAAATAACAGAAAAAGTCATTACCAAAATTTGATCACCGATCGAGGAGGATAGAAGCAAAAGTCATGAAAGCTCACCGTCCAGATTAATCAATATTGCACGTGATTTGTGTTTTCCTTGTCTCTAGGCTCTTAGCTATATCTCGTGTTTCTTATCATAATGTTTCGAAATTATAGTCTGCCAATAAATTCTTTTAAATTAAATTACAGAAAATCACAAATTAAATTAACGAGGGCAATAAGCCAAAGTCATGACAGCTCACATTGTGTCGACGATGATACCTTTAAGATAATCATACAAGAAATAAATTATCTTACGTGGTTTTCGTTTTGTCGTCTCTTAGCTATGTCCAGTGGCGGAACTAAAAAATCACTCTTGGATTTTCTCTCTTAGCCTTTTACTTTGGGCTACAACTTAACTATGCCCATTTGTTTTGGGCTAATGATAAGAGATAATATATCCAACACAAGTAAATCCTACCATCTCTATAATATTATTTAAGAAGACGTTTTTAAAAATGAATTTTGTTTTGTAAGTTATTACATAAAATGCCATTATAAATAAAAAAGAATAATTGAAATAGGAAAGGATATAATAGTCTTTTAAAACTATTGATTAGAATATGGAAAGTATATATTTTGCATTAAAAATGTTATTTATTATTTAATTATTTAATTATTTTTAATACTATATATTTTAAAATAATAATCAATTCATATATATTCAAAAAAAAATCTATTCAAAATCTTGCTGTATTTTTCACTATAATTTATTATATTTTATTTAAATATATATCAAAACAAAAGTTGAAAAATATTTTATTAATTTTATAAAAAAGTTATACACAAAAAAATTATTTTTTTTAAAGAGTTCGTAAACTAACCACAAAAACTAGAGTCATTTAACGGTGCATATTAGAGTTATGTTTTCAAGATTATAAGTTTTTACGGGTTAGTCCGAATAATATTTTATTGCACTGCAAAACGGATTAAATAGATAAATTATTACAAATTAACACTTTATCTATAATCATTAATTAGCTATATTGTAAAATTAAGATAAAATCAATTTTTTAAATTTCAAAAAAATATCTTTAAAAAGAATTACTCTGCGCTATAATTAGCGCGGGTTAAATCCTAGTAAATCGATTAATTTGTGGAAGCTTATTTAATCGACCGTCAATTAATGCTTATACATTCCTATAAAATGTTAATTATTTGCACATTAAAGGATGCAAGTTTACTAGAAATTTCTAATTTGGTATATGTACATCCGTTTGTCGTAATATTGTTCTGTAAATTTTTTTTTTATAAAAGAATAAAATGTTTGGAGTTGCATGAATTTAAAATTTATAAACAGTAAGGATTGAATAGAGAAATTCACATATATAGGGAATATGAGTGCATTAATAATAAGAAAATAAATTCTTATTTTTTATACCTATTCTGTGAAAGTATAAAATTATATGAAGAGTTAGTAATTTATATGATGAACCATATATAAAATTATATGATGAACCATATTTGAAATGTTAAGAAAGCAAAAACTATATAAAAAAAATCTAATATTGATTATATAAAATGATAAATGTATATATTTACAATGGCAACATTGTTTTTTTATTTAAAATATAATTATTATAAACTTAATTATGGAGATAAAACAACAACAACAACAAAAATTACAAAATTGAAGAACAACAAACATAAATCTTGTAATAACTACAAAATTTGATGAAATGGAAGAAGATTTTAAAAAGAGTTATGATAATTAAAAAGTTCAATAATTATAATTTTAAAGAGAAAGAAATTGAATCAATACTATCAAATAAGAAAAAAAAAAGATGTAGCCAGCAGGAATGAGCAATCTCAAGGATCAGAATAAAGAGTAAGTGCAGTAATGGAGAAGGTTCAAATGGAAAACATCAGGCGAGAACTCCGTTTAAAAATTAACATTTGACGTTTAGAGACAGTTAAAGTCGAAAAGTAACATTTGACGTTTTGAACATCTCCGTGACTTGTGCAAGAGTTTTCTCTTCCTAAAGTTTACTCCTCATAGCTCTGTCATTATTTGTGAACTGAGGTGTTGGTTGTTTCCGTGCGTGTTTGTGGTGTCTCTCCCCGCTTGGTTTAGCTCTTCTTTTGGCTTCGTCTTGGGCTTTAGTTCTGTGTTGATGCGGTCCCGTGTGTGTTCTTTGTGGGTTCGGATAACTTGGATCCAGAGTCGGGCGTGAGGGGAAGCTACTCAAGCAGTGGCTTGGGGTCCCACCTGAAAAACGAAGACTTTTCAGGCGAAGAGGAGGCCAAATTTTTTTCGGCATCTCTACCGTAATGAGAGAGAGGCCAAAATGTTTTCTCCCGATTGTAGCCCCACAAATCTCAGGCCCGGCTCTGCTTGGATCAACGGATTGATCTTTCACCTTTTCCTTTTGTTGGGTTGTCTTGGCTAAGCGGTTCTACGGGCTGTTGAGGTTGTTAGTCTCCGTCAAGTTTTTCCTTTAGCCACCCACCGTTCTCCTTTGAATGTGTTAGTGGAAGCCTTCTATTTTATTTTTATTCTGTTATTTCTCCATGCTGTAACACTTTCATCTGCAATTTAATTGAAAATCTTTTGTCAAAAAAAAAAAAAAACATCTCCGTTTAAAAATTAACGTTTGGCTTTTTGGTATCCAATTTTGTGTAGTCAAAAACCAGGATTTGGGATTTAATATGCATACACGATAGTTTGCTGCCAATTTCAAATATTTTGAGACTGACCATTTTCTGGAGAGAGGGAATGATTTGTTTTGTTATGTTATGATTATGGACCTAATCTATATTTAGTCGAAATTATATTGGGCCTTAACTATTTAGCTATCGGCCCATAATGTATGGCAATATCTGAGCTGTAAGTCTTTCTATTTGCAGATCTTCCTCAAACAAATCCAAGTCCCTTTACTTTCTGAAAATCAAATCGCTGCTGAAAAGTTCCCGCTCCGGTGTATTTTCGCGGCCGATGGACCCACTAATTCCGACGACGTCGACTGCGATAGACGGTGACGAAGATTGGGAACTTTGCAACGACGATGGCTTCGTTTACAAGCGAAGCCGTATCTTGGGCTCAGAGGACAACACCGGCGCTGGAGAAGCTTCCAAACCGCCGGATCTAACTCCGGATCCGGCGGTAGAGGAGAGGAATCGAAGAATACGTAGGAAGAGAATACTGGTGAAGCTCAAAAGAAAGTACCAGAGAGAGATCGAGCAGTGGGAGATTCTGTCGAACAGCTTGAATGCTATGCAAGAGAAGACTGGTCGATTTCAAACGCCGCAGCGAGAAGAGAGGTCAAATGCGAACGAAACGACGTCGTTTCCGGAGCCTCGAGGTCGAGAGCATGGCGGAGAAGAAGCTTCTGCGACGCCGTCGTCGTCTATGCTCGACGAACTTCTTTCTATGGTAAATAGGGTTTTTCTCACCCATTCGATTAAAATGAAAATGTCGGCTTCGTTTTTTACATCCGAATGTTCGTTTTTTTTTTTGAAAATTTGCAGGCAGAAGCACAAGAAGCGATAATCAGTGACGTATCAAACCTGTGCGAAGTTGCAGAAAACATATGTAGAGTGGAAGAAGAAGAAAAGAAGCAGTCAATCGTTGATCTTGCCGTATGGAGCTCGCCAACGGGTCTAATGGCGTCACTTTGTGCAGATTAACCCTAAGTTATCCTCCTCTGTATAATGCGTGTGTGATATGTTTGAAATGTAGAGTGATTTTTCTCAACAATGTATCTTAATTTTGCCTTTTCTCAAAATACATTTTGTAGTGAGAATCAAATGTATCTTCATTTTATTCTTATACCAAAATCCAGATCTATCTCATCAATTTATCATCTAGAATGTTTCAAAGGAAAACAAATAACTGGAACTTAAATTTGATTCTCACTACAAAATGTGAAACACAACAGCTGCAACATTGTAAGATGTTTCAAACAATCTAAGACGTTGGAGAGTCGATGATAAATTAAAAAGGTTAAGCAAGGAGGATTATTAAACATCAAATACACCACCCAAGACTGTACAAAGTTCCATGTAGAGACAGATTGCGCACAAAGAACTTGTTTTAAGATTTACCTGTTGAGAGGATTTCATCTCTACAACTTGTTTAATGGTCGTCTTCCTCAGATTCCCCTTGAGCTTCTGACTCTTCCCCAATATCCTCCAAAAGCTTTTCAACATCAACTCCTAATTCTACCAGCCTCGCCGTTAGCTTCTCCACTTTGCTCTCCTCTTGCCCCAAACATACTAACAAGTCGTTTAATTCGTCTTCGCTCTCTTTCTGAGCTTCCTTTCTCACTTCTTCCTTAATCGTTTCTATATCAGGAAACTCCATGGGATCTTCTCCTCCTTTCAAGGATTTCACCTCCTTCTCAAGATGGTAGTTCGCTTGTTCTAGACTGTTGTATGCGTCCGACAGGCTTTTTAGGTCTGATTCAAGTTTCACAGCCATGTTCTTGTAATTTGATGCTTCAGACTCAATCTTGGATTTTTCTGCCTTGACCGTCTCTAAACGCTGAGATGTCTCCTGGAGTTCTCGCCTGATGCTTTCCATCTGAACCTTCTCCATTACTGTACTTGCTCTTTGCTCTGATCCTTGAGATTGCTCATTCCTGCCAGAGCTGGCTACGTCTTCTGCCAAAGCAGCGTTCCGAGCAAGAAGTTTCTGGAAAACACAGGTCCCAACAACAAGAAGCTCTTTCAGGCACAACTGATGTTGACATTTATTTTTTTCTCGGTTAACCTTGACATATATATCATATAAATTTGGAGACCTATTGTATGAGCACTGTTTGGTTTCCCACGGAGAACATAAGACCAAGTTCTTCATAATCACATCTTAGCAAAACGTGGTGCTTCCTCCTAAACCCATCTTAGCAAAACCTAATACTTCCTCCTAATACCATCTTCGCAGAAACTTAGTGCTTCCTATATTCCGATGTAACAAGATGCAATGCTTCCTAATCCCGCTATTTTGGCAGAATTCCCTTAACCTCCCATCTATTTTTAAATTGCATGTAACTTGTGAAGACTCAGTCTCAAGATTTTTCTTCTTTAATTCTAATCAAACCCCTAAATGTCATGCTTTCAAATATGCTTATTGTATTATACTCATAGACGAGTTGAGAAAGAGGCATGTACCTGAATCTCCGAGCATTTTTTCTCTATAAAGGCTTTCAAGCGGTTGATGTAGTCTTTCTCATTTTCTCCGCTCTTCTGCTCCAAATCCGCTGGTACTACAGCCACCTCACTTTTTGGCCGACTATACACGTCCACGATTCTCTCTCTGATGTTACCTTCAAGGCTCTTCACTAAGCCTGTGAAACTAGGATCAAACAACGACAGGAGCATTGGGTGATCCTCATTCCCTTTATCCATCGCATCTGCCTCGTCCACATCCTCAATCTCAGCTTCACTAGGCGTGGCTGTTCTTGTCAACGGTTTATGACCCTGTCGAGGTCTCATGGAGGAAGAGAAGATGAAGCTGCTCTGCATCTCTTCAAACTTCGAGAAGTATGATGTGAGCCCCATCTTCTGGCTCACAGCATCAACTACAGCAAACGCATCTTTACCATTCTCATTTGATTTATTGTAGACAACGCATTCTCCCAGTAGAATAGACGCCAAGCCCCTTATGCAAACTGTCGCAGCTGGGTTTGCTACCAGCTCGAGCAGATACGTTAGGTGGTGGCGTGAATCTAAAAAGCACTGAACTGCAGCTGGGCAATCAACAGTCCATGTGACAAGCAGTTTTAAAATGATCTGTTGAATATATGATTTCTCCAATGTGCTTGATTTATCTTTGCTTTTCATGGAAGAAGCAACGGCCAGGTATCTCACAATCCTCTGAAAGAGAGGCTCTGGAGTTCCCATGGAAGGCATAGGTGATTCAAGTACTATTTTCAAAGCCTGATGATTTTCAGAAACAGTCAGCCATTGCAGGGACAAAGAGTACTGTGTGCAGAACATAAGGTATATGTTAAGGTGGCATTGAAGTCATTTACCTTTTCCTTGCACTGAATGTTGTCCTTCACAACATGAGAAAGAATGCTCGCAGCTCGGCAACATGTCTGTTTGAATAAATAAATTGTAAGTTCCGGAAGACATTTAAATTAATATCCAACAAAGAGAAAAACACGTTTACCTCAAGATCACCATCAGTTTCACCAGAACAAAGGCCCCGTAACAACATACTGACACATAAATATAAAACTCCAATAAGTTTTAATACAAGAGAATTAGCTCAAAATCGCAATGAGAATGAAAAAGTGAGAATTGAGATCCTTTCAAAACAAAACTGTGAAAGCTGCAGGAGAAAGGAAAAGAAGATAACACCTGCCAAATGACATGTTAACATCATCTTCTAGAGGATCTCGAACGGTAGGGTGTGGTTGAGGTATTAAAGTTGAAGCTAACATTGTTTGACCCTCCCGATTTTTCTGAAAAAGTTTTAAGGAATGAGATTCTAGATAAACATGCACACATAGAAAATTGGCACTGATCAGCATCACATACTATATTAGAATCTGCAAGCTCACATTACACTATGAAATAATAAGATACAAGACAAAAGTTCCAAACCTCACAGAAGGTCTTGAAAACATAATCAGCTGCAACAAACTCTTGAATACTAGACGTCTGTAAAATGATCCGGAGGATAGAATTCAGTGCAGGTTCTACTTGCCGATCTTCACCAAGAACTTTGCTAGCAAGGATATCACGGTTCTTGGGATGACCATCAACCAGATCTCCAATGCATTTAAATGTCTAGCAGCAAAGAATCATAAATGTAAAAGACCCATTAGAAACTTAAGCTTACTGTAACTAGAAAAGTAACAGCGCTTACTGTTAACTAAAAAAGAAACAGCAATAAGAAACTTGGACTTCAGACAACTGCTCAGCAGTTGCCTTAATGATACAGCAACAAACTCTATAAAAAACTGCTAATAAAGCATTGTAAGCAAATCAGTTCCATGGTCAACGTAGAAACAAAGTTCAACAGTAGAATTCTAGAATCTAAATCAAATTATTACGACTTCTTGTCAGTTGCACTAATCAGAAAAGGTATTTTGATATACAATGAAATATGAATGATAAGAAGAAAGGGAAGGGACTAAAGCAAAGCAGTTCCATGGTCAACCTAGAAACAAGGTTCAACAGTAGAATTCTAGAATCTAAATGAAATTATTACGACTTCTTGTCACTGCACTAATCAGAAAAGGTATTTTGATATACAATGAAATATGAATGATAACAAGAAGGGGAAGGGACTAAAGGAAAAAGAATTTGACTAAAGAAGATTTGCTTACCATGCAGCGAACAGCAACAGGTGCCCATTGGCTTTCAATACCCAACATCAGTAGGTGGTCCAGCAGCTTTTTCTGTTAATGAATCAAATATGACATTATTAAGAAACATATTCCATCTATCCACAATGAAGAATCACAACCTTTGTATATCATAACAAACCTGAACTAAAACCGTTCTATTTGCCAGCTTGTTTGAATCTTTTCCAGGATCCGTGTCTGCACCTCCCATGATCAGCATATTGATCGTCTCCAGTGCACTAAGTAGATTAACAGTCTACTGGGATTTTGTTCATTCAGAAGGACAAAGATTAACAAAGTTGCACGAGCTGGTAGAATAAATCCAAAATGGGAGACGCACTCTATGATCTAACCTTTTGCTGGGTAAACTTATATGTAATCCCTCGCAGTTTTAGAATTGAAATGATCGGTTCAAAACCCATGGTCTCCCTTAGTAGTATCTGAAAGTTTGATTATCAGCCTGATGTGCAGATCCAGTAAATAAATCAGAAAATTCAATACCAGAAACAAAGCTTCAAACCTGGTTTGATGAACTGCTGCGAAGAAGATTGTTCAACAACTCCAGGCAGTCCTGTAAAGATAGAACAAAATTAGTGCAAGTGCATTGGACAAGGAACTCGAATTTAAGCATAAGCATACAATCCCAATGCCCGCTGGAAGTGCTTGCAAAAAATTGCAGGAAAACAACATATGGAAGTGTAAGTGCCAATAAAGTTTAGTCCTAAATCAAAGAAGTGGCTTCTTCATTTTTCCTTTTCAAATGCCAATTTTTTAACAGAATACAAGTGCTATAAATATTTTAAAAAGAGCTACTAGTCACCTGTACAACCACATCGCCATCTGACCCCCCTTCCTCCTTTATGATGCTAAAAATCTTTTCAAATGCACCTTCAAAGACAACAATTTTTTGGATCTCCTACAAGTAATTAATCATCTAGTGAGATCGATCAGATCCAATGGCTGCTTTAGCTCAAGGCAGCAAAAAAGGAACAGTTACAAATATAACTAAGAGTTCTCACCTCTGCTTCACGCGTCAAGTGCGTAAGAAGCAACAAAGCCTCGTTGCGGATTACCTGTAAGACAAACACCAAAATATATAGTTTACGAAATATAATATTCATCCCTTCCCAGAGTTCACCATCTCATAACCTCCTATTTGAGGTTAACTGGAGGCTAAAGATACCAGACTCTTAAGTAAACCAACAACAAGATCATAATTCATACATATCCAAGATATAGTTAATAGTTTACCTCCCTATCCATTAGCATATCCATAAGTCGAGTTATACCTCGTGGAGTGGTCAAAATAGCTTCCTGCAACCTGAAGAGACAGTCAGCAATATAGCATATAGATAAAAAGAAGACCTAGAGATGTTACTTCCTAAGATATATACCTGTTTTGAGAATTCATGAGAAGTGCTGTCAAAATCTGAAGAGTGTAATATCGAACATAAAAATCTTCTTCCTCCTGCCATACCACCAGGACAACAAACCATATGATGCACGCATAAAAAGCGAACAAAACAGAAATATATATGTTTATTTCAAAAGTATAAGTGAACTCTAACCAGCAAACTCAAAAGAAGAGTGATATTTTCAGCTTCACGGGAGAGCAAGTCGGAGTTCATAAGAGCTGCATGGACTTCAGTTTTTTGTGCCCTTGCATGATCGATTGGCGTTAGAGCGCCAAGAAGAGTTTCTAAGGCACCTCGAACCTGGACAGACAACAAAACTATAAGTTGAAGAATAGCACAAGACAGTAACATCAACAAGAAATTCAATAACAAACTCCGGATAGTCCTAAGGTAAAACAACAAGACATTTACAAGTGCAAATTTCATAGTTAAGAATCTCATGTTAGACCAAAATCCATACTGCAAGAAATTTGACTCTTTAAAACATTTTCCTGTTTCCACCTCCCATTTCCTATTGATTTGTCCCCTGGACTGGTTAATCTATTCTGATTCTGAATTCTCCGTCACTACACTGTTTGCAAGGACTACGGAAATAGAGTTTAAAAAAATGCTTCAACAAACGTTACCACATTTTCCACAAACACAAAGTGAGGGCAATAGGGTGCGCTATGACGTAAGGACAAACAGAAATATGCGCAACCTAAGCGAGTAACAAAAGACATACGAAAAAAAAGATATAGCACCATTTCAACATCATCCCGTTGCTCCTTTAGGATGCCCATTATCACAGGAAATCCTGAAATGACAGAATGTAAATTGGAACTTTGGATTTGATCTCACAATCAATCAGGCGCATAACAGAAAAAAAAGAAAGACACTAACCGGATGCCCCGAAAGCTAATTGAGCAGCATTACTTTCTGCAACAACAGACTGAAGTTCTACTATAGCAGTTCTCCTATCCTCAGGCAAGGTACCATTGCTTATACGATCCAGCAGGCGTTGAATGTAACTACGAAAATACACCAAATAAAAATCCAATCATCATTAAATTAATTCCTCGAATACATACAGGCCATGATAGATATGATGTCAAAATGCTATATCTCCCAACTTGTATCAAATAAAGAGTACCTGTCTTCATTTGAAGATGGATTGTCGCCAAAAACCATCCCAACAACCCCCTGTACAAGTTAAGAACAAGTAAAAACACTGGAAAATTTTGTAATGCTGCTGTTAAAATAGCATAACAACTTGTCAGAATTACAATACGGTGTGAATTTCTCTGCCGCTTCCATGTTAAGTACAGTAGCAATCACGAAACTACAAAAAATCATATCGAACTGGCACCGAGCCAATGCAAAACCCAGAAAAAGGAAGAAGAACATGCATTCGATCCCCCTCCAAAACCTAAAAGATGAATTAAGCTCTAAAAGATACAGCACAATCAAATAAAGTTTTACCTTATAACGGGATGCCAAATCCATTATCTCGTTAGCCAAGAAAATTACCTGAAACAACAGAAATCGAGAAATTTCAACCAAAACTGGAGCAGCAACAATGCAAAACAATACAGAAACGGAGAAGCAAACTACAAAACCCTAGAACTGCGAATTTTATCACACAGAGTGAAAAACAATTGACAATGGCGAGAATCGAACAGCTTACAGACTATGCAGTACGGACAGGATCAGACAAGGAAGACGAATCCTCCAATCAGTGAACCACGACAGATCGCGCCGATCTCTCCCTCTCAGAGTCTCTCTTTTCACCTGACCGATCTGTTCAAGCAAAGTCAGAAAGCTGATAAACCGTCCGATCGTCGCGATTAAATTATTTTCTATATAAATGGGGAAGAGGAAGGTCGACAACGTACTGTACTCACGCCCGCACCAGATACTAGCTCCTAAGTCCTATCGAATACAATCGACTATGCTTAAATATGGGCCCATTCAAGTCCAATGGGCTTATTTTTATATTGTTTTCAACTACACATCTGGGCAATATTTTCAGTTTAATTAACAAATAAAGATTTTAATTAGATTTTGATCACGCGCGCAGAATTATAATATTCGATAAAAATTGATTTTGAAGTGTATAAAATAAAATATTTATAAAACATATATATATACCTGGTATTTATAATTACATACACACGTATAAAAACTAAGATGTTTTGGGTCAAAACATGTATATCTCTTAAGTCATAGATTAGAGCATCTTATATGGTTTCATTTCAAGCGATATTCTACCATCTGATATCTAGGTTTCGCCTTGGTACTTTTTCGATTGAACAAACGACATTTGATGTTTATTTTTCTATTTACCCATTGGGTTTTAATGTAAATTTAAATCTATTCATTTGGCATTTTCATGAATGAGTTATATCCCACCTAATTATTCAAAAATAAACGATTATATTTATAGAAGTTGACAATATAAAAATGGAAGTCACTCAACTAGCATGGTCAATAAAATTCAATTGTCAGAAAACAAGATTTGAATTGAACCAATCAATAAAAGATGGAGTTAAACTATGTACACTCGCTTACTTCAATATTAGGTGACTTACGCGCAATGATTAAAAATATATATATATATAATTATTGGTGAAATTATATTATCCAGTATGTATTTGAGATCCGCTTGTATATGCTAAAACATGTAATGATTCTTATCAACGTAATAATTATTTTTAACTATTTTCAAATTTACAATTACTTATTATCTCTGTGTCAATACTATATTTATAAATATCATTTGATTATTTTGGTAAACTTTTAGTTAGTTTTGATATACTACCTTATAAGTGTTCGATCAAATAATATATTTCGAAACTGAACATACAAATATTCAAAAAAAAATCATTGAAACCTCACAAATTATATATAATTTATGAGATTAAAACCGCAATATTTTTTCTATATATTATTGCAATCTTACACAAATTAATATCTTAATAAATATAATTAGTCGCATATTTTTTTTACCATAATCTATTATATAAAGAGTGAGTGAGTCTCACAAGGGGATGACACATCATCACCCATCTCCATGACACATCAGCTTTCAAAATTAATAAAAAAAAAATATTTTAATATTGACACATTTTCCAAAAAAATAAAAATCTGAAGTTTTTTTTTTGTTAACAGAACTTAAATTTTCGCATAGTCACAATATCTTTGAACTCTTGTACAAATTCATTTTGTTGATCAATTAATATAACATTTCAACCAAAAAATAAATAAATTAAATTAAATTTTCATAACATTTAAATTTAACTTACATAAACTTTGTTCAAAAAAAAGAATTACATAAACTATATAGACGACAAAGTAGGATTTAATGATAATGATAGAGATAAGCAAGTTTAATTTGGCTGATAAATTAGATAGAGTGGATTGATCGGGTTATGATTGATAAATGTTTTTTGATACTTTTTTTGTGAGACTTCGNNTACATGTATCAAAAATCAGTTTGCCCGAGAAACATATTAAAAATGTTACCATTTTGTTCATATACGAGTATTCACGACGAGACTAACTGGAGCTTGACAAAAAGAAAACACCATAATTTTGATAGATAAAATTTTGAGGATAGCGGATGAGTGTAGTAAATTATTCTCAATTCTCATTTGATATTGTAGTAGTTCTCACCTATGTTTTCAGTTCTATAAACCAATAGACTTAAAATTAAACGTTATATCAACGACAAGTTTGTGAAAAGACAAATACATGAGTGATCATAGGGATTTGGGTAGTACTAAGCCACTTAATATTCATAGAAAATAACAAACTTCCTTACCAAAATTCAATTCTATGTAACGGAAATGATTAAAATATGTTACTATTAACTAATATGTCAGACAATATATATATTTTAATAAAGAAATATGTGTATACAACTCTATGTAACGGGAATGATTAAAATTTGTTACTATTAACTAATTTGGCACACTAAAGATATATTTTAATAAAAGAAATCCGCGTATATACGTGGATATTCATCTAGTGATATTAAAAAGTATACACGCCGTTAGTAACAGAGACTTGAAAAAGAAAAACTAAATTTGAAACTTGTGTTTACGATGCAACATTTTATTTGTTATCAGTCGATTGGACAAATATATGATGGTCAAAAATAAAAAAGAATGGTATAGTGGATACAGGATTAATTAAGTTGTAATTCAAAAGCAATTGAGATATAGTGTAATAGTGAATTAGTTGATGTCCTTTCTATATTTTTGTATGTATTATCTTACTTCAAACGCAAAAAAAATGAAAATGCTAATACTAAAAAAAATCGTTCAATTTACATAATATGAAATCGCTAACAAAAATAGATTTAGAAGTTGATAACTTCTATTACTTAACATATATATATATATTTTTTTTGTCAACTACCCATATGTTACATCACATGTGGCTAGAAGGGATGTTCCGTAGAGCATCCACAATTGGTTCGGTATGACTTACATGGAAAAATAAAAAGCCTCGTGTTCGAGCCCATTTTGCAAAAGTATCGGTGCAGACGTTTAAAACTCGAGGGATAAGAGATAAACTAAAGTATTCGAAGGACTCTCTAAGAAAATGGAAATAGTCTAGTTCTGACATAACCGCTGACCAATATGCGGGATTCTCGATCATGTTTACCAAGTCCGAGTAATCAGTTTTAAAGTGCACCAAAAAAGTATGTCTTTGTCTTTGAAATTAAACGTTAAAGTTTTGAGTGTAACTCTTAAAAAAAAAAGAGACTTGTTTACATTAGTGCAAGACCAATTCAGTTTCCACACATTATAGGAAAGTTCAAAGTTTGAAATTCGACGCCAACATTTATAAGTGTTACAAAAACAATCACAACTAATATAGTAACCACAATAAACGAATATGCTTTGAAAATGAAATCTCCGAATAAAATCCAATATCGCTGGGGGATGAGGCATGTTCGTCGCACGACTTCGAGACTATTTGTTATTAACAATTACAATTTCAAAATAATAGTAATAAAATATAAAGTGACATGTGTTATGTGTATAAATGTAATTGGATTATTAGATTGATTTAATGGTTTTTTCTTCTCATCAGTTAGGCCATAAGCGACGACAACATAGCACATGTCGTTTGCATATATTCAACTTAAATTAAGAACTTATACCACACAAATATGTGTGATGTTCAGTTTGGTGGCTTTACATATTCGAATCCTTGTCTACAAAATGAAAAAAATGAGAACTATTATAAAAATAATTATACAGCGGACGCAAGGCCAGCTTTAAAATTGAGAGAAGGTACTCTTCGTCGGCCGTCACTAAAGATGCGCTGGCGTTTGCCGTTAAATTCACAAATCGTCGACTCACGCGATTATAATGTAACCCCACGCGTCAAACTAACTCCAACCGTGGGATTCTTACTCAATCCAGATCAATCCAACGGTTTAAACGCGTTTTTAAGAAAATTTGTAACGCTGAAAAGCTTGAAAACGGACTGTTTCTTCGAATTGTCGAAAGACCTTTACAAAACTTCCGAATTATGTTTTCATTTTGTAAATAAAATATTTAATATTTTTTTTTTCTTTCCCGTGGAGATATAAATTAAAAAGAAAAATCTAGTGAATATTTATTATCCTTTTGTCTCTTTGGATTACGAGATTCCATTCCTTAAAAGGCTCTACAATTCAATCCAANTGTCTTTAAATATAAAATTATTAAAATTTGAGTAAAAGGAAGAAAGAGAGTGTTTTTGGTTGAAATAATGGGGTGTATTGAAATATAAAATTAATAAAATTTAAGTAGAAAGAGAAAATAGTGAGTAGTTTTGGAGAGATTGTGTCTCCGGGAAGACATAAGAGAGTGAAATTAGGAGTATGTTTAAATATAAAATTAATAAAAGTTAAGTGAAATGATGAAAGAGAAGGTATGAAGTTGAGTAAAAGGATGAGAGAGTGTATTTTTAATATTTTTTTATCTGTGAGACATCACATTTTATGTGCAATGTGGATGGTCTAAAAGGCTCTACAATTCAATCCAAATTATTTTTCTTTCATCTATATAGATTTGGAAAATAAAGTAGGTCATTTAGGTTTTTCCGAGGAGTTTGAAATTTGGTCCTATATTTCCGTTTCTGGGTTTTTTTTTGTGTATTATATAATTTGGGGATTAAACGATTTCCTGGCGTAAAAACATTAAGACGAATCCTCTCTGTTGTTCTGGCATTCAAATCATGTCCGATGGATACTACAGTTCGAAGAAGACGGATGATATCTGCGAAGATGTTTGTGGACAGGTTTGTTTCTTTTTTGTTTCATAGGCACTCGAAATTTTGTTTATGAAGTTTGTCTTTTTAACCTTCGTGCTGTTCCGTAAAATTTCGTTTTCAAGAAATTTGCCATGCACTCTGAAAATTCAAACGACATCTTTGTTCCGATTTCGTATTTCTCTCGAAGAATTTAATCCCCTTTTTCTCGGGGTTAAAATTGATAAATTTTAATGTTTAAGTTTTCTCGAAAGGTTGAAAATTGAATACTCATATAATTGTTTATATAAATTTTTATCGAATACATGATAATAATATGTGAAATCTTTTTTTTTTCTGAAGGAATTTTTTAATTGGCCAGATTGTTTCTGTTGCTTGAAAAGATCTTTGAATTTTTCCTACAATCTTTAAATTCCTCAAATTGTTATCTCTTCCCTGAGGTTAATTGTTCTGGAGTTTTGTCTTGTTTCATCTTATTAACTGGTTTTTTTTTTTTTTTTTGCAGGGATCAAAAGCAGTTGCAACAATCTCAAGGCTTAAATGTGTTCTTGGAGGTTTCGACCTTAGAACTTACTTGTTACTCTTTATTGTGATGCCATTTGGTATCTTCGCAATCTATCTACACGGCCAAAAGTTCACTTATTTCTTCAGACCGCTCTGGGAATCGCCTCCAAAACCGTTTCAGACCATTCCTCATTACTACACTGAGAACGTAACAATGGAGTCTCTCTGCAGTCTTCACGGTTGGGGAATCAGAGAATCGCCGAGACGGGTTTTCGACGCTGTTTTGTTCAGTAACGAGAAGGATCTTTTAACGGTTCGTTGGAAGGAGCTTTATCCTTATGTGACACAATTTGTGCTTCTTGAGTCCAACTCAACGTTCACTGGTTTGCCCAAACCGTTGGTTTTCAAGAGCAATAAGGATAAGTTTAGCTTTGTGGAGCCGCGGCTAACTTATGGGACGATTGGAGGACGGTTTAGGAAAGGCGAGAATCCGTTTGTTGAAGAAGCTTATCAGCGGGTTGCGCTGGATCAGCTTCTTAGGATAGCTGGCATTGAGGAGGATGATTTGTTGATTATGTCGGATGTTGATGAGATCCCGAGTGCTCACACAATCAACCTTTTGAGGTGGTGTGATGATATCCCTCCGGTTCTTCACCTTCAGCTCAAGAATTACTTATATTCTTTCGAATACTATGTCGATAGCAAGAGCTGGAGAGCGTCAATACACCGTTACACTCCAGGGAAAACTCGGTATGCTCATTTCCGTCAGAGCAATGTTGTGTTATCTGATTCAGGGTGGCACTGCAGCTTCTGCTTCCGTTATATAAGCGAGTTCATATTCAAGATGAAAGCTTACAGTCACTCGGACCGTGTCAGATTCTCTCATTACCTGAATCCTAGGAGGATTCAAGATGTTATATGCAAAGGAACTAATTTGTTTGATATGTTACCTGAGGAATACACATTCAAGGAGATTATTGGCAAAATGGGACCTGTACCACGGTCTTACTCAGCTGTTCATCTTCCTTCATACCTGCTGGATAACGCCGAGCAGTACAAATACTTGCTACCCGGTAATTGCGTAAGAGAAAGACAGACAGGGTTTATATGATGAAAGTGTTCTTGTATAGACTTAATCAAGCTTCAGGGCCACTTATTCAGAACATTCTTGAGATAAAAGGCTCAATCTTTTGACCGAAAGAGGAGAAATTAAAGAAAAAAACGTCATGATTGTATTTGATGCTTCGCCAGGCTGCGTATATAACCGGAATGCTGGATTCAGTTGATGAGCTCTGAGGATTTTTTCCATCAGTTTCTTTTGATACAGGAGGGTTTGTGAGAAAAAGGAGCTTACTTTGAGTTAGAGCTGCACAGCACTTCCCAGGTTTTTTCAACAATGGGAAGGAAATGTTGCTGCCTAAGGACTGGTTTAGTAGTATAGATGTTTCAGGATCCATTTGTTTATATGACATTGTTCTGGTTATATCAGTAATTTACTTCATTCTTATTCATTTTCCATCTATCTATTAAGCATTCTTTGCTCTGATCTGATTTCTGGCTGCTCATAAACATCGGCCTCTTGCTAACCATGCCTAGTCTGAAATTTTTTTGTTCGTTTTAAAAGTTTAAGCTGTGTTGTTGTTGTCGTGAGATTCTGGGATGTTCTGAGCTGATCTTTCTTCAAAGGTATTTTTAAGGCCAAGCAATTCTGAGAAGATGCTGATGAATTACTTTTGGATGCCAACTTAGCAATGAATCAAGAAGCAAAAGCAAGCCTTTGCTTTCAAGTTAAAAATGTTTATCTTCAGAAGGAATCTCTGCCATGTGTCTCTGTTATCCATGAAACTGCTTTGAACAGATTCTCTTTTGGCTTCAAAGAGGAGGTTACCTTGTGGAATACGTATACTGTGTGCTAAAGCCAATCTCAAAAGTCGTCTTTTACGAATTCGTAAAGCAATTAGGAGAAATTAGCACACACAAAGTACAACTTTTGGCTGAAAATAACTGTCTTTTTTCTTCTCATACAAATCATCTTAATTTGTCACTGCAAAACCAGAAATTGAATCAAACGCAGTGAACAGAGCTTTGGCATATCATGATGTTCTTCGTCATCCACTGAATCATTGCAACCCGAAGCTAACAACAGAAATACCAGCTTTCACACGAGTTTTAACATCTTTCGTTCTCATTTTAATAATCAGAAACCAATGATAACAAATGAAAATATCAGAAACTCTGTGATATCATGTTCTTCATTTCTAATCACTGTCCCAATCCTCATCCCTCTGTTTTCCACTCTTGTTCCTCGAATTGTTGATACCATCTCTTGAACTATTGTTCCTGAATCTCGGTTCTTTGGATGCCAATATTGTCCTGTTTTCATCTTCGCCCTCATCGCTGCTCGAAATATAATTAGCCGGTGCAACTTTTTCATCTTCCGAATCCCACATTGTGTTATCAAGATCACTCAACACATCTTCATCACTCCTCGCTCGAGGAGGTCGAGGATCAGGGCTTCTTCTCTTCAAATTCTCTCCCTGCCTTCTTGCATTTGATCTAGCTCTATCAAATCTCTTTGGAATTTCATCATCCTCAGAATCCAATTGATCACTGTCATCATCATCATCGTCATCACTATCGTTGGATCTCCTCTGCCTACGTGTGTCCCTTTCATTTCTTCTAAAGCCATGACTTGAGTCTCCATAACTACGCATGTCAGGTCCTCTGCTTCTTCCTGCAAACTCTTCTCGGTTCCAATACCTTATTCTACCAGATTCTTCTTGCTCTGCAGCTTCCTCTTCCTCCCACTCCTTGTCTGCTGCGTCTTCTATCTCAGCTATGAATTTGTCTAGCTCCTCCTGGTCACTATCTTCATCAGCCGGTTCTGATTCTTCTGTATTTATAATGCTAGTCCCTCGTTCTGATTGTTTATCTCCATGGAATACATATGGGCTTCCTTCTTTTTTGTCGATTGCATTGAAGAACGTTGAGGCCACTCTCTGGATGCTAGCCATGGCAACCGGATCTTCAGGGTTAACACCCATTCGCCGTAGCTGCTGTTCTGTTTTCTTTATGTTCAGCTTCTGAGATTCAAGCGCTTGTTCAAATCTCGCTTTAAATAAAGCCTGCACAACATAGGTACTTGTTCATACGATACCAGTACAAAACAATTGTTAAGAGCAAGCCACACTTCAGTGATTCTTCAATCGAAAACCTAATGATCGTCTGACCCAAAGATTTGGACTTTGAGCATGTCGTTAATAAATGATATCCTAACCTGGATAGTCTAGATCAACCAAAGTCTAATTCCTAATACTGATATCAACTAAAGTATCATTCTTGAACAAAAAAAGCCTCAATTTTAAGGAAGAATCAAGAAACTGATACATTAAATCGAAGAGTTATACTGCTTTTACCTTTCGTTTTGTGAGGGTATTGACAGGGATTAGGTTCTTGGGCTGCCGGTAGTTTCTACCACGGAACATAATAATAGTTTTTACATTATGTATATTTATGACTACCCCACCGCTCAGTCTCGATATCATGGTCGCCATCTCTTTTATCTTTTCCTTTGGAAAGTTATCGCAACAAACTTGCACAGTCTCATGAAACTTCCAGTGCATATGCATATTTTGGACCACTCCTCCAAAGACTCCACGAACACCTACAGGGACGTAGTTTTTATTCTTGAAACCGATTTTCTTGAACGCTTGGATCTGCTCGGTTGTGAAAAGCTCGGGATCATGCACCGGGGATGGCAGCTCAGGAAGATCGTACTTCTTGAGCTTTTGCAACAGAAGCGCAACTTTCTTCTTCGCCTGCAACAATAATAAGAAAAGAGAGACATCAACAATTCAACTCTCTGATACATTTTCATCGGGTAACAACCAAAAAAAAAATTCCAACTATCCTTTACAACCCACGCTTTAACCTAACACTACTTCAAGCTTTTTCACAATAAGCAAACACACAAAAAGTCTCAAACTTTAACAAATGTTAGCCCAATACTACATCACCAACACAGAAGACAAACTCATCGCTTTAGTATTGATCAATTGCAATATATGCATACCCTTTTGAGGTTGTAAATGAGCCTTTCTTCATCAGTCATGAGTTTCTTCTTCAACTTTTTAGCTCTCCTAATCTCTCTTAACGTCTTACCAGACTCTTTTCGCATTCTACTCTCCACTTTGCTTCTCATGCTCCTTCCTCTCGATGTTGACATAGCTCGAGACCATCCTTTGAAGACTTGATGCATCAATGGCAGAAATGAATTGGAGTTGCCTTCACTATAGCTACCAGGCTGCAGCATCACATTGCTTGTAACCGGATTCGATGACAAAACCAGATTCCTTCAATAACGAGATCGGTGAAAACATAAGCAAGAAGACTAATCTTCACGATTGCTCCAAAACTCGGATAATAAATTTCAAAAAAACGATAGCAAAACCAATCATTTCGACACAAAAGCTATAAAATTTGGGGGATTTAAACGAATCTGGGAGATGGGTATTCGGTAAATCTCAATTGAAATAGAGAAGATAGGATCAGAGGTGGAAAATGGGTAGGGTTTGGAATCTGAAATTACCTGCAGGAATCGGATTGAAGGAGGGACGATAAGGACCATTTACAAGTTCTCGAGCAATGTCTCGAGAGACTCCTCGTCGCGAACATTTGGCCTTATGCCAGTGAAGGAGAAACTAGCAAAATTTTCGAACAAGGGAGAGAGAATTTGTTAAAATCCCCCGTAAGGGTTTGAGGGTTTTAGAAGAAGACGATCCTAAACATTTACATATATATATCTTATTTCTTTGTTTTAGCAACAAAGTCGTTGTAGTATAGTGGTAAGTATTCCCGCCTGTCACGCGGGTGACCCGGGTTCGATCCCCGGCAACGGCGTCTTTTTTGTATTTTGGATCTTTGTCACGAATTTAAATTTTTATAAAGCCCTACTTTAATATTTTTGAATGGGATATGAATATATAATAAATTCACGAACAATAAATTTTCTCGTTACTGTGATATAAAATCTGAGCTAATTATTATTGGGAAAAATGCCAAAAAATACCTCAACTATTTAATTTTTGCCAGAAATCCACACAAACTTTTTGCGTTGCCAGAAACGCACACAAACTATTTTTTCGATCCATAAAAATACCCAAACTTTTTAAAGTTTCATTTTCCCCCCTACGATTTCACGTCCGTTAACAGACATAACAGAATCGATAAACGGCGTTAATTTTCTTTGGGGAAAAATGCCAAAAAATATTTTCGATGCATAAAAATACCTCACAAACTTTTTGCGTTGCCAGAAACGCACACAAACTATTTTTCGATCCATAAAAATACCCAAACTTTTTAAAGTTCCATTTTCCCCCTACGGAAAAGAGTCTAGAAAGTTCTTGGCATTGATCACATCGATGAAACTGGCGATGATGGCTTAACTTTATTTGAATGATGCTGTGAAATAATGTGTGTACTCTGGGGAGTTGTGGATGTCTACGGAGAAGTACATGGTGGTTAGATTTGGAACTGGTTAGGTGATATGTGGAGCACTAAGAAAAAAATCATTGCAATGTTTCAAGAACAGGTGAGTCTCCGTGTTTTCAAACCTCTTTCTCTGGTTTGGTTTTATGTTTGCTTGAGGGCAAACAAAAGCTAAGTCTGGGGGAGTTGATATATCATGGTTTTTACCTCTTTTTAGCAATGATATAAGTTTTTTTTATAGAGTCTTTCTAGTTTTTTCATAGTCTTTTAGAATCTTTTCAGGTTTTAGCACGTTTGGAGCACAATTGGAGAAGAGGAGCCGTTTTGGGTGAAATCGTAGGGGGAAAATGGAACTTTAAAAAGTTTGGGTATTTTTATGGATCGAAAAAAATAGTTTGTGTGCGTTTCTGGCAACGCAAAAAGTTTGTGTGGATTTCTGGCAAAAATTAAATAGTTGAGGTATTTTTTGGCATTTTTCCCCACATAAAATTAACGCCGTTTATCGATTCTGTTATGTCCGTTAACGGACGTGAAATCGTAGGGGAGAAAATGGAACTTTAAAAAGTTTGGGTATTTTTATGGATCGAAAAAATAGTTTGTGTGCGTTTCAGGCAACGCAAAAAGTTTGTGTGGATTTCTGGCAAAAATTAAATAGTTGAAGTATTTTTTGGTATTTTTCCCAATTATTATTCAAAGAACAATAATAAATACATTTTTATATATCTTTCATAAACACTTCCGCTCAGTTTCCTTTACAAATTACAACCGAAATATAGATCGATCATCTATGAGCAGCAGAAGAAGAAGCTTCCTTTTGTTTGTTTCTCTGACGAATCAGCAGTGTTAACGGTCTGACCAGAACCATCTTTGTCTCTGACAGCCATCAGGGAACAAGTTCCGGGAGATTCCGGTGACAAGACTACGTTTTCGGACGAGAAAACCCGTCTATCTGGAGGAGGAGCGATCTGTGGCGGCGAAACAGTGGAGAGGTAACGGAGGAGCATTAGAATTATCTCCGTGAAATTTGGCCGTTCGTTAGGATCTTCTTTCCAGCACGAAGTAACAATCATCCCTAAATCCCCTGGTAAATCTTCTGCACTCGGCCTCAAGTTCTATCGCAAAGACAAAACCAAATTAGTCACAATGCTAGTTTCAGAGGCCTTGAGTTCATCGTCGCTCTTGAATCAAATTCTAATCCAAGAAAGGGTTAATTGTACCACAAGATTACAAGGATCTTTCAAGTAAGTAGAGATCAAATGCAGAGACACCATAGCAGAGATTCAAGAGCTTTCAATCTAATTGGTTTCGACTCCATTCGTGTTTTCCAGATTTTTGGTTCATGAAATGAAACCAAACTGTAAGTGCATCAAATTAAGCCGAAACCAAATCCAAGTACAAATGATTTTTGATTTCTTCTTTTTTTGTTCGTATTCCATTATGATTTTTCATCTATAGAAGAGATTTCTTTCTGTACTAGGACCAGTTATTTCGGGTTTGTTTCGGAATCAGTTTGTCTGGATTGAAGCTAATTTATTTACCTTGAAGGCAGCGGCATAGGCTGCTTGTAGATTCGACATGCCTTCAAACGGTAACTTGTTGAGAATGAGTTCCCACAAGACAATGGCGAAGCTGTAAGCATCTACTTTATGGTTATAGTGTTTCTTCTCTCCATGCCTTAACGTAACCGTACTGTAAAGCTGTTTCATACATTCAACGAGATTTCTCATCAAGACAAAACGCAAACCGTTTTTTTTTTTTTATCTTTCGCAGGTTTAGTAGTAAAATAGTTACCTCGGGGGCCATCCATCGGTATGTACCAGTCTCTGCGGTCATCATTTCTGTTAATGATTCTTCTCTAGCTAAACCGAAATCGGCGAGTTTTACGGTCTTATGATCCGCGGATAAGATCAAATTCTCTGCAAACACAGTAAGATTATAAGTTTTCCATATATACGATTAGAAGTTGCGGTTTGATTTTCCTATCCTATTTTTTCCAATTACCTGGTTTGAGATCGCGGTGAATGATTCCGTGGGAATGCAAACATTCCATCGCGCGAGCAATGTCAAGAGAAAATGCTACAGCCAAGCATATATCTAAACGCTTTGGCCGCAAGCTCACTAGATATTTACGCAATGTACCGCCTAGTAGAAGCTCGGTAACTATAACCATCATGGGTTCTTTGCACGCCCCGATGAACTATATAAAATCGATTTTCAAACGTGTTTTGGTTATGACCCAAATACTCGGTTAGCCAAATGAACAGGGTTGGGGAAGAAGAAAAAAGGGGAAACCTTGACCAAATTCTTGTGCTGGACTTTGGACAACATAGCGATCTCTCTTGCAAACCGGTTATCTCTTTTGGCAATCTCTTCGGGGGATTCTCCTCTTTTAATAATCTTAATTGCCACTGTTTGGTTTCTATACCTAAAACAAACAAAAGACATTTTCAATCAACCAAACACTTCTCAAATCTTTTAAACTGATGAGAAGAAAGCATCTGCAGAAACAGAGAACCTACAAAAAAAAAACGATTATTTCGGTATAGTGATTCATGATTAACACAAAGGAGCACTAATCATAGCATATATAGTAGAAAGATTAAACCAATAAGCCTAATGATCTAGAGAAAATGTAAGCAGAAACATTGATTTGATCCTTTAACTCAACCATCAAACGGAAACATATATGCAGAGACTAGATATCATTCCATAAAAGGTTCTTAAGTAGTCATGAGTAAAGAGATCGAAAAGCCAAGAAGAAGTCAAGAGTTGTAAACCCGAAACAAAGTTGTGAAAAATTCTCTGTTGTAAGCAATGGTTATTGATTAAAAGAGACAGTTTTGTCGTTTTGGATCATAAAGTTGAGTAGATTTGTTGAAGTCAAAGCTTACTTTCCCTCATAAACTTTGGCATGAGCACCTTCACCGATCTTGGGACCAACAAAGAGATGACGAGGATCAACGAGCCATTTAGGATCCAATTCGAACTCTTCGTTTGAGTAAAACCCACTTGCAGATCCCATTTTCCACAACACAACCCAGACAAAAAAACTAAAACTTTGAGTTCTGACCAAAAAAAAAAAAACCCTAACTAACTAGAGAGATTTATCAAAGCTGGGCCCTTTTGGCTTTTGATTGATTAATCATTACGGGGGTTGAGTAGAATTTTGGAATTGGAACTATACAATCAGATGCTTTTTGGAGAACATAAAGCGAAATTAAGGATTCCCATAAATAGAGGACACAGAATAAAGCAACCCAGAAGAAGAAGACGACAATCAGTCCCAAAATTCGTCAAACTACAGAAAGAAAACAATCGTTTGGATTCTGTAATAAATAAAAAGCTGCACGGAAAAGGTGTGAATTTGAGAGAGAGAGAGCGATAGAAGAAGTATGGAGGAACTGAAGTTGACGACACTAACTGGAAGGAGGAGGAAAAAATACAGCAAGATGGAGAGAATTGGTCAAAATTTGATGATTCGTGTTCGTTTGGTTAAAGATTTTATGAAATTAAATTTTTAGGGGTTTTTGGCTTTTCAGAACCAAAAAAAGGATTAAAGAAATCGAAAGTTGTTTGCTTTTTCCGCGAAGGCGTCAGTGAGGTCACAAGAAATCTCCTTACAGACGCGGAAGCACACCCACGAGTGGAGTCCTTTTCACTCTTTTTTTTTTTTGTTTTTTCTAAAGTTTCTATTAAAACGGCAAAAATAAAACATACACTAACAAAACTATACATTTGATTCAGAATATATGTAAATTGTGATAATATATACTGCTCTTCGAAACGAATTTCGTAAGTTTGCAAAAATAATTATGCATCGAGGTCGAGGGTATTCGTCAAGGAACGTTGAATTTGTTGGATATCGGTAAGTTTATGCATGAATTATTATTTTTTTTATTTTTTTTATAACTCAGATGATCTCAAATCTATGGAGGGGTTCAGACTAATTATGGGATGAACCAAATCATGGGTTTATTGGTTGCATGAATAATTTTACCACTAGCAAACAAACAGAATTATGTTTTTAGTGGTCAATTATAAGATTTTGGTAAATTCTAATCACGAAATTATTAAGGGAGAACAACTGATTGACGACTTTGGACTTTATGTGGATCTAAGAACAATTTAACTCGGGGAGGGACTATGTTATCTTGAAACAAACAATATGATTATGATAGTTTTTGAGATTCGACACTCAAATCAAAGAAAATATCACGCGATTAGTTGAATAATGGAAGACGGAAATGAATATTCGACCCGGTTTTGGTGTGAGGAAAGAGAAATCTCAGTTGTTTGTTTGGTTAAAGATTGGAATCTTATTAGCCCATAATTTTTAAAAAAATTCTAGAGACCTTGTTATATGACTTTATGATAGTGAAGAAAAAACTAAAAAAGACCAAAACTGAAATGTCAATAGAAAATCTCGTCGGTGAGGTAACAAACCAAAAGAATGAGATAGGTGGGACACATTTACTTACGACCGTCCTTTTGTACTTTTCAACTTTTTTTTTTGTTCTGATTAGTTTCAATATTTATTTTATTTATATCATTTTTCTGTCCTTCATGAAAAATCGTTTGATAATGTGTGTTTTACATATCCACATCATCAGATTTGAATCTAGATGATGACACACTAATCAAAGTTATTAGATTAAAAATTCAGAGACATATCCATATACCTATTTGTGTAGTGATTTGCTTAGGTGTCGGCTTCTCATCGAGTTTCAGAGCGTTTTGCTTACGTGTCATTATTTAAAAGATTTAACTGAACCGATCGTACTGGTTTAAAGCTAATCAAAATCTAAACCAAATTTTGTGGTTTGCCAATTATATGATTTTATGATTTCAACTAATTAATAATGGTTTGTCAATCTTTATGGGCAGTCGTAGCCCACGTTATAGTCGGTGAAAACCCTAATCACTTTTGCTATAAATCCATATACCTATTTGTGTAGTGATTTGCTTAGGTGTCGGCTTCTCATCGAGTTTCAGAGCGTTTTGCTTACGTGTCATTATTTAAAAGATTTAACTTAAAACGAACCGATCGTACTGGTTTAAAGCTAATCAAAATCTAAACCAAATTTTGTGGTTTGCCAATTATATGATTTTATGATTTCAACTAATTAATAATGGTTTGTCAATCTTTATGGGCCGTCGTAGCCCACGTTATAGTCGGTGAATAAATAACTTTCATTAGTCACCAGATTTATAGGGCGATTAGTTACTTTACATGTTCTTTTAGTTCTTAGGGTTTTGCGTAATATGAAGACCTTGAAGAAGAACTCGAAGAAGAGAAGGTAATTCCTTTGTCATATAATCGCTTGATATGTTTTTATGTTTTTCTTTTGTGTTGGATTTTGTTTGTGTTTCAAATGAAGGTAATTCTTTTTAGTTTTTATTTATTTATAAATATATAGATAAAATAAGCATCCTTTGATCGCTTTCTAGAACCCTAATCTTATAAGCAGAGAAAGCTTATATCTTTAAAGAAACCTTGAAGAAGAAGAGCATAAATATGTAAAGGACGAAGAAGCGATTGAAGGATGATTTGTCTATCGATTGCGATGAAGACTTCAATGTCGATGATGCAAGACTCTCTCTTTGACTCCTATATTAATCAAAGATTCTTCTTCAAACTCTCGCCTACTAATCAATGCACGACGATGACACACTCATCAAAGTCTTTTCCTGGTATGATTTGTTATGTTGTCTTTGTGGTTATTCGCTTCTTCGACTATTTAGTTGTATGTTTTCTTCAGATTTTGACTTTTTGATATTTGCGAATTAGTTCATGCTTTTCAAATTAACGATTGTTGTGTTGATGATGTTGGTTTTTTTGGGTTTTCTCTCTTCCAATCAAAAACGAAGAATCTTCTCTGATCGATCTCCCTTATTTCAGACGAGCTATTACTGAGAGGTTCATGAATTGTCTCGGATTCTTGATTTGCCCTGTAATTTTTTTTTTTGGACTTCTGATTAAAAATGTTTGATTTTTCTCTGAATTTGAAGTGATGGATTTGAGGAGAGAGGAGTTCAATGGACTGAAGTGCTTTCTTTGGAACCTAGCTAGCCTTCGTCTACCACAATTTATTGGTTAGTGTTCGTAATTTTAAAGATAGAATTCGATTAATTGACATATAATCTGACCGAATATCAACATCAAAAAATATTTTTAATTCTAAAACCGAATTTGATTTTGAACCTATCCAAGAAAATTGATTTAAAGTCTAAATTTATTTGAAAAGGATATACTTATTTGATTAATATACTCGGCCACATGTCCCTAATCTTTGGCCAACTCATCAACACATTTGTCTCCACCGACTTAGATTAAATGGTTAAATAAGTGTGGAAGGCTGAAATTCTTACATTTATATTATACTAAATTTTATATTTCAAAATTGGTGGCTTTTGGTTTATTTCTTTATAAATGTAAGAAGAAGAAGTTGTCGAAGAAGAAGTTGAAAAAGGAAAAGGTAAGTATGTTCTTCTTTCATGTTGAGAGAATATGTACTATGGTTTATTTTTTAAAAGTTTATGATCTATTTTAATTACTTTATTTTTAGTTACTTTTATATTTTGTTATGTACACATATTCAGCTTCTTTTGGTCATTTATACTAACACACATGTTCTATATTTAATTCAAATTTACTTTTATCTAGAAGAATACAACGAGAAAACGGAAGAAGAAGAAGATTAGAGATACGACACAAAATGGCTTTGTCAACGAATGTGGTGCTTGAGGAAGACGTTTTCTTGCTGAATATGAGGCATCAGTTTGATGGAGCCTTTGCCATGGGGTTTACCATGTGTTTGATCAAATCTACGTCATGAAATAACTGAATAATGTTGAAATAAGAAGCTTTTAGGAGAGAAGAAGTTACACATTTAGAAGAACAAACATTGCTTGAGAAATGTTTCAAGGTGACAAGCGAGACTTATCGTGGTGTGTTGAAAGAGATAGAAAAGAAAATGAACATAACTCTATATGGGTTTTAATCCATGTGTTTAGATTTTGTTATGTACACATGTTTTGCTTCTTTTCCACACTTATGCTAAAATATTCTTTATTTAGTTGAATCTACTTTTATATAAAGGAATACAATAAGAAATGGATCAAGAATATGACGACTGGAGATACAACACAAAATGGATGTGTCAACGAATGTATTGCTTCAGAAATATGTTTTCTCGCAATATTGATTTTTGTTATTCTTTGTATTTTGTCAATGGATTATGATTATGTATACGTTTCTGATATTCTTCGTATGTATGGATTTCATTTCCCTATTGATATAGCATTGATCTTCTTCGATACGGCGCAAAATGGATTTGATAACGAATGGTGTGCTTGAGGAAGACATATTCTCACTAAATATGAAGCAGGGTTTGATGGAGCCTTTGTCATGGGATTTAATTACCATGTGTTTGCTCAAATCTACGTCGTAAAAATACCTGAATAGGTACTAACGATAAAATAAGAAAGCTTTTAGGAGAGAAGAAGCTACTCATTTAGAAGAACAAGCATTGCTTGAGAAATGTTTCAAGGTGACACGTGACCAAACACACAAGATCTTTCTTTTGTAACCTATTAGGAAATGGATCTTTCTTTTGCATTGATGTGGAACGGAATCATGTGAATGATGCATTTAAACTTTTTAGGCCAAATTACAACTACAACTATACAAAGTTATCTCAAGAAGCAACATGAACAATAACGCGAGACCTGAGAGAAAACCTAAGAAGAAGATCAAATAAGAAGAAGAAGATGGCTTCATGTAGCTTTCGAATAAGAACCAATGGTATAAATTTTAAACACATCATACTGTTTCAAGGGTTAATTGGTTAGTTTAAAGTTTATCTCTCTTTTTTTGCTACATTTTACTTGTGCTTTCTAGCCACGACTTTATGGCAGGTAGTTTAGGCCTAGCTCTGGATATATTCGTATTAATTGGTAGGAAACTTCAAGTGGTAGGTATATGGCCCACATACATATAAGATTATTAAGGCTAGATCACTTTTTTATTTCATGTAATGATGATTAATGTTTTGTTTTGCTTTAAGTTCGTAATGAATACGCGAGAAGATATCTCGCCAACGTAAGAAGAAATCTCGACTTTATGGTAAACGCTAGAAACAAAGAAGCTTACGAGCAGGAGCTCCTACACTATGTGGAGAAAGTCCCAGATCCTAGAAATAGGAAACAAGTTAGTGGTGAAACCGTGAAAAAGAAAGTTTGTTTTCGTCCATATGTTTCATGATACACTATATAACTAAGTTTGTTTATTTTTTTTTGTTCAGGTTCTTTAAACTTCTCATCGGCCAAATTCGTTGTTAAGTTAATCACAATGATAAGATTGGGGATGGGTTCGACACAGAGAAAAATTTTAATCGCTTTGGGGACTTAGCGAGGAAATATAAGAAGGAAAGAGACAAAGGTCACAACAATATATGGTGTAGTGATTTTAGATGTGAGGGATATGGGTTAAGACTGAGCAAAGTGTCCGAGGATGATCACTTAGAAATAATTTTCTAGGGAACTAAGATAAAATCTCGGAAGATAAATGATTTGTCATCAAAACATCTTGAATTCAAATGTTCTCGGTGACAAACGTCTATTCATCTATGTATGTTTTTGAATGGTAAGTAGTAAGTCCACGTCTTAACAATTGCCAAGTTTTGCCATGGATATCTATCTTTTCCAATTTTATTTTTTCTCAAATTTATCTTCAAAAGTAAGAGTAATTTTGTTTCATGAACTGGTGAATAAATGTGCAGTCAATGGGTAGAAGTGATATGCATTTAAGTCAAGGGAAGTGGTGGAAAAGGTAATGTGATGTTGGCACAAATAATTCGACAAGAACTCGTGATTATTGAAATATCCACTAGAGAAAAACATGGTGGTCGTAGAGTTTGCAAGCTTTGGAGATCTGACATGAATTTGTGTGAACTTGGAAATGTGGAAGTGTTTTGCATCTGAGTTAAAGAGGTGGTGGATTAATGTGATGATTGAAGTGGTTATGATATGGATTTTGTTTGGTTCAATTTTTGTGTTGATCTTTGGAACATAATTCTGAGGGGGAGAGAGAGACCTTTGCCAACTAAGGATGTTCGGAGATAGGGAAAGATTAACACTGCAAGTTAAGTGTGAAAGAAAAAAGAAAAAAGGATGAGAATAAGAAGAACTAATAAGAAGATGAAGAATACGAAGAAGAGGCAGAGGAAAAAAGACAAAGAGAAACAAATTCAAATTCTGTTGGGTGCCAAGATTTTTATTTCCAAATAGAATTGATGTTGAATAACAAAATCAGTTCTTGGATCATCCAAACTCTAAGTGATCATAGATGAAACATTATGTTATTTTGCAGTTGAGATGTCTCGAGACCAGAAAAATAATCAAAAATTGCTGATTCTGACTCTTAACATTATTGAGTTTAATTTTTGTATAAGTAGAAATCAGAGTTAACATCAACCGAAATAAATTTGCAGTAGTGGCCATATATGTACATGTTATATCATCAATTTATCACTTAGAAAGTGCTTCTAATATGGTTACTAATTTTTAAAAGTATAATACGGATATATATTTGGAGCTTCGAAATGAATCGTACGTTTTTGTTTAGTATGTGTTTTATTTCTTTTGGTCATATAAGCTTTCATCTAATTTTTTTATGCCATCACAAAATGGGATATCCATTTACATGTTCTACTGCGACAAGATTATGCGGATGATTTGATCACTTCTCCGAACTGTCAATCCTAGATATAGCCAATTGTATACCAACATCACATTACCTAGATAATTGGATATCTATGATTGCTTATGATTGCTTACGATTGTACTCGGGTTTTATTGGATCCTCCATTTCCTGGGTTTTATTGTGATTGTCGAATTTGAGAGTATGCATGAATGAACTACCTTATACTTTTATTGAATGAACTACCTTATACTTTTATTGTTTTAATGGATTTTCTATTGGTTTTAATTTTGACTTTACTGCAAGGATTATCTTAGTTTAGTATTTACTATATTTGGGGATTATGTTATCTATTTTTTTCTAAATTCATTATATTGTATTAACGGTTGCAAACTTTGTTAGTATCATATAAAATTATGATTGGATAAAAAGAACCGTGTTATATTTATTGAAAATATTCGAGTATACAATCAAAACTAATATACATAATCATTCGGTTTTATCATTTTTATAACTTCATATTCGTTTAAAACAAGTATACAATTGGTTATAATGATAATTTTGGATCAAAAACTTAAATAGTTTTCGTTATAAAATCTAGAAGACATTATGAGTAAGGGTTTCTGGTTTGCTCTTCATTGATAGGTCGATTAAGATTTTTGTGTTTAGGATAACGTAGTTTATTACTCGGAAAATGACATTTGACGAATGTACGATTGTTTTGGTGTGCAATATTGTGTATTCGTAAAAATATAAGTTTTTTTTTAAGTGAACTATTTCCCCTAAATGAATGGTTTCGTAAAAAATTTGCCATCGTGTTTAATGTTGGTTTTGATTTATTTTCAAGAACCAGTTTATTAGCATGTGCCGATAAAGTTAGTTTTTTTATGTTCCGGGGTATATAAAAAAATAACTTTTCATACTATAACCAAATCTTATTCTAACGTCCTACTTATTAAGTATTTGTAGCTCGTGCACAGCTACATTAAACAGATATATTATTTCTATGTATTCAATAATGTGTATTCCTTATAATGTAGATGTTTGGTTTTGTTTTTTGTGAACGATTTAGTCTAACTGAATTGTTTCGAAAAATTTTAACACTCGTGTTTAATGTAGGTTTTGATTTATTTATTTTTTAAACGAGATTGTTAAGTGTATCTCAAAAAACTTCGGTGTGATTTACATTATAACCAAATCGGTCTTATATATGTTCATTTTCATCTCTTCGCTTATTAAGCATTTCAAGGTGCGGGCCCGTTAACTAGTATACTTTGTAAAAATATTAGGTTAGGTTAGGTTAGGCAGTACATAAACCAGAATATGTTACAATCCCGGTTAGCTATGATATCATTTATCATCAAACTAGAGATCGAGGTCTAACGTATAGCTAGAATAAAGAGGTAATCAACATAAGATAACCAACTAAACCGATTCGATCCAAGCCAAAACGAACAGACAGAATTCAGAGGAAAATGCTATATATATATATATATTTATTCAAAGGCAGAGAATAAATCACATTCCTGCATTGCCAAACCAATATTACCCAGCAGCATACCAAATGATGGTTACGTGGTTTACTGCTATAATATAGCTACCAAAAATAAAGTTTTATACTTGTTGTGTAAGTTCTTCTTGATAGGTAAAACGAGGGAAGGCCATTTCTTAACCTGACCTCCTGTAAATGCTGTAAGCCACGGCTATGGTTGCAACAGCCCCAATCGCGGCAGCTCCCAAGAGAAGCTCTTCTTTCTCCATCGATCTGAACCAGTTTAGCTTCACGGATCCTTCTTTCTTCACTGGCTCTCGAGTTTGCTCCTGGCAACATGAAACCCCGTTTGCACCTTGGCAGCAACCTCCTGTGAATCCCTTCTTCTCCACAAGTTCCCGTTCCACTACGCTGTTTCCGTTTGGAATTTTATGCTCATCCTCTTTCTCAGCTTCCTCACCCTCGGTTCTTAGTCTCATCTGCCCCCTGAAACAGAAATTATCTGGCTAAACTATGTCGCTAATTGAAAACAGAAGTACATCGTTGAATGAACTTGAAAGGTCCCTTGGCAATGTTTTTCTTAAAATAAATGATAGTTTTTCGATAAACTGAGTGAGTGAAGGGTTATGAGCTCTCTAGTTCAGCAAACAAAATCCTCAGCCAAAGTACACATTACATCTTGTCTCTACACAGAAACTTGTTGAATGTGATTCTAGCAATTACATTTGCAGTATAATACTAGTTAAGAAATCATACTGACTTGCAACATTCATTAGCAAACAGTAGTTTTTGTATGTTAAAAAACAGTTTCGGTTCCAACACGACGGTTCACAAGCATGGATGTCGGTATAAAAATTAATACTACACACGAAGAAATGTAAAGCTGTTTTAACAGAGACATATCAGCAACAAGCTAGAAACAAGAAGCAGGAAAACAGACCTGGAAAGGTTTTGTATGATTTCTCCTTTTGCAATATGCTGATCAAGCATCGCAGGCACGTCATCAGGAGTAACATAGCCATACCTGCATAATAGCAAGGTCGTTTGATGATGCATAAGGTATTACAGTTCAATTTCTTTTCTGAATTATACTGACATTTCCTTACCAATGGCCAGAAATATATCCAGCTGAATCAGGGCTGAAGACTATCAAATTTCCGGCATACTTGTGGCCACCAATATGAGAACATGGCTTAACGAAAATTTGGTCTGAAAGTCCACGTGACCCTATCTCCTGCTCGAACTTCTCCATAAGAGCTGGTCCACAAACGCCACATCTCTTGTCCCGGCTACCGTGAGCACACACAAATACAAACGAACCTGATAACTCTTCCTGAATCCCAGAGGCCCATGGTTTTCCTTTAACAAGCACATCTTCCACAAAAGCATCCACGTCTGTGTCTTTGAGCGCCCTTTTGGCAATAACAATAAGAATAGAAATTGTACAAAGATAAGACACAAAGCTAAGATCTCCAAAGATGGCTAAAAGATCCAAAACAATGGAGCTATGGAAAAACAGCTTTTCAGATCCAAATATCGCGAGTTTAACACCATCATCTTTACAACCGAAAGACCTAAAATCTGAGTATCTACAGTCTCTAAACTGACTGTTCGAGCTACCAAGCACGAATTCGAAACAAGGAAACCAAGTCCTAGTCAAATATTTCCCTAAAAACCAAAAGTAAAACTAGCTGAAAATCGAAACTCACTTGTATCTGATCAATTCAGGGAAAATCAACACATCTCCATCCGATTCACCTCCACCGCACACCGTCAGCTTCGTCTACAACAACAGAACTCTCAACATTCAGTAACTAAAGACAATCCACACCATAAAAGACGAATCTAAACGTTTTGTTTACCTCAACAGCGAAATCAGCTTTGCGATCCTTGAAGGACTTGGCGAAACGCTGCGGAAGACCTTCAACTTCGACACGAGGGAGCCAGGTCTCGTGACTCTTGTAGCAAAGGAAAACATGGCGACCGTAAGGACCAACGGAACCAGCGAGGGTGCCACTGTACATCTCCTGCCGTTTAAACCCATAGAGCTCGTCTTCCGAGACCGGCACGGTGTTAATGTTCTCTACTTCCGCCATTGAAGAGTACCACGTATTCTTCTTCCCTCCAAACTCTAGGGTTTCGCAGAAGCAGATAGAAGAGAGAGAGTTGAAGAAGCGAAGCGATCGAAATGAAGGTGTAAATTTCGTTATCATTAATTTTTGAAAAGAAAAATAGTTTCGTTTACTTTATAAACATTTTCCTAAAATCTGTGCATCTGAACAACCGGCGCTCCCATACCCACGCAAATTGGGCCTGGAATGAAGTGACTGGTTGGTGATATAAGCCCTTTACCAACCCCAGCTCACCGTCAGATTCGTTTGCCAACCACATACCATTTTACTCGTCCGTCAAACTGCATCGGTGACTGACGGTTATTTTAGTTAAAACCAAGATTCTTTTGATTATTTTAATTTTTTATTAACTAATTCCATTTTTGCAAACTAAGAGCATCTTCAATTGGGCATGTCAATTAGACACCCACTAAAAATAATAAAAAGAGAAAAGAGAGAGTGAGATGAGTATTTATCATTGTTCTAAAAAGCGGATGCTTAACCGTTTAACCGCTAGGCGGCCGCCTAGGTGGCCGGACACTTTGGAAATTAGTGTATAGACAGCAGAGATAGGCGTTGACCGAATTAATCTGATTTTGACCTAATTAATCTGATTTTTGGCCAATTTTTCTGATTTTTTTTTTTTTTTGAAATTATGAAAAAAAACTAGAAATTTTAAGTTGATGTATTGTAGGATAGTTAAGTTTAAATTTTAACTTTAAATTATGAAAAACTTTAAATTTTTAAGATAGTTAAGTTGTATATTTATAAAGAAGGAGAATAGAGGTGAGGAGAAAAAGAGTTGTCGATGTGAGACTATTCCACAAAAAAAAAAAAAAAACTCAATTTTAAAACTTGTTTAACCAATTCAAAAGCTCATTAAAATTCAATTTATTCACGTGCATTCAACTAATAGCATATCATTGTCTTTGTTGAGATTTCTAAATTAGTCCAAAATAATATATTTCACCAATTTGCTATATAGTATTATTTATAAAATTACATATTTCTCCACATGATAATGCATATTTGATATTATATATTTATTTTTTAATATAAATTAAATAAAATAATATTAAAAACTAGTCCCCGATTAATCTCCGATTTTTGGGTTAGGCGTTAGATCCAATCCGACCGCCCGACTAACGAATAGCGCAATTTTGAACATTGGTATTTACTACAAATATACTTGTTTTTTTTCAGTGATGTGATGTGATTTTTTTTTATTTTTTTGAATAATGAAAAATGAGAGAAATTTTAATCATGAAAAATGAGAGAAATTTTAATCATGAAAAATGAGAGCAATTTTAATCATACCATTCTATAAAATAAAAATAAAAAAGTTTCCGTCTGTGCGTTTTAAGATTCCTTTCAGAAAAATCACTAATAAAGAGGGAAATTCGTTACTTTTCAGGCTCAGCTATCTAAAATCAACAAAGAGGAACATTGATCTATTTGCGATTTTAAAAGAAAATAAATAAAACATTGATGATTAAATTTACATTTTCATAGTTGCTTTAAAAGAAGCTTGTTTTGAATATATGTAGTGGAAAACCTCGCCATAATGTGAAGAACAACAACAGTCAAATCATTTGGTAAGACACAGAATCTAGACAAACCCCAAAAGCAAAAACATCACACAGTTGACTAATACGACGTAAGATCAAGCGAATAAGTACGAACCAAAAAAGGAGAAGAAATCAGAAGAAATCAATTTCCAAATAATTACCAGAAGGCTTCACATCCACAGTAGGCGGCTTATCATGACCACCACGTCCATGTCCATGTCCTTGACTATGACCATGACGAAGACTATGAGCTTGATCCATGACTTTTACCGGCTGAGGAATTTGAGGTGGACTGGTGCATCTGATCAAAGCCCAATTCACGCTCTGGAAAAATGGATGCTGCTTAATCTCAGTGGCTCCTCTTCTATAAGCCAACCGATGCTGAGGTTCTTTCACCAGCAATCCTCTGATCAAGTCTCTGGCCGCAAAGCTCACACTCGGGTTCTCGGGGAACCGCAACGGCTGCCCAACTACATTAAACAGCGTCGTTCTGTTTACATCTCCTTTAAACGGAGTTCTTCCAAACAGAAGCTCGTAAAGGAAAATCCCGAAAGTCCACCAGTCAACCGCGCTTCCATGCCCTTCTCCTTTGATTATCTCTGGCGCTAAGTACTCGTGTGTCCCAACAAACGACATGGACCGAGCGCCAGTTGGTTCAGCCATCAGCTCCGGGAGCGGTCTGACTTGGCGTGTCGTCTCGTTCGGTTTCCTCTTGTTCTTGCTTCTAGACAAGAACCGCGGAGTGAAACACACTGGCTGAACAACGCAGCTTGGTTGGTCTATGCAAGTCGGCTGGATGCAGTAGCTTGAGCTTTTGGAGTCGAGCGTCGTTGTTGCTGCGAATCGGACTAGTGTTGGAGAAACCGCACATCTCAGGGAAAGGTCAAAATCTGATAGCATTATGTGTCCATCTTCACGGACTAAAACATTCTCAGGCTTGAGGTCTCTGTATATGATCCCAAGCATGTGTAGATACTCCATGGCTAGAAGAACTTCAGCAACGTAAAATCTGCAAAGAAAACAGCAAAACCGCAACTTTCAGCTATAGCGAAACATTATCCACAAAACCGCAGCATTGCGTTCGTACCTAGCAGCTTGCTCAGGGAAGTATTTTCCGGGCTGTTTTTGCCGGAGAGAATGTAAATCACCACCGGGACAAAACTCCATAACAAGACACGAATGATTCTCTGTTTCGAAATGCGAGTAAAGTGTAGGCAAGAACGGATGGTCTAGCGATTGGAGTATCTCTCTCTCCGTTTGAGCCCTAACAAGCTTCTTCCTCGCTTTAATCGCTGCTTTCTCCATAACTTTCACGGCGAAAGTCGCTCCTGTTCCGATCAGCTCCGCCAAGTAGACATTCCCGATGTCACCTCCTCCTAGCCGCTTTATCAGCTTGAAATCTTTAGCCTCCAGAGACGACCCGACCCGAGAACGAACCTCCTGAATCGCGACCCAACGCTTGTCGTTATTAGCTCTGTGCGGCTTGTAACCTGCGTTGCTCAAACCGCTCGAGCTGCTCTCGTCGCTTACATCACTCCCCGTGCTCCCTCTGTATGTCAATATACCCGTCTTCTCCAGATCGATTGTGCTTGCGCACTCGCTGAGCTCTGTGTTCGTGAAGCTTTGCTTGGCTTCTGTGTATAGTGGTGCTGTGTAGAACGTGTTCGTTGGGCTAGGATAAAACCTCGGCTCCTTTTGTTTCTTCATCCGTATAATCGAGATTGGTGTCTGAGATTCAGCTGAAACAGAGGATTCAGAACTTTCTATAACTTCAGGGGAAGTTTCTGGTATTAACATCTTCAATGGCGGTTCTAATTTCTTGGTGCCTCCTCCGTCTATCGAACAAGACGCAACGGAACATTTGGATTTAGCTGGAGTGTTTCTGGTTTTGGACGATGAACCAACGCAATCGATTGAGGAATCCATTGAAGGTGTTCGACACAATTCCTGTATTTTTACAAAAAAAAAGTGGCTTTTAGTTTCTCATTCTCTTTTTCTTTCTGTTAATGAAAGCGAAAAAGTGAAAGAACAAAAAAAAAAAACGATTTGTATATTCCGATAAAGGAAGCCCAGCAAAGATTAACAGGATTCGTCTAAATCAAACCAAATACTCAATGATTAGGGTGTTGCTTAAACTCGATCAACGATCAATTCCAAGTAACCGCCGAGAAAATGCAGAGAGAAGGAAGAAAAGGTTTTGAGTCTTTCCCGCGAATTTTTCCCAAACAAAAACAGAGAAGAAGAGGAAAGAGATTAACACCTGATCATAGACAAAATCAGTCGTTGGTTTCAAGAAATTTATCTCTCACTGGAGGAAGAGTGAAGTGAAAACCCAGCTTTTTGACGTCGATCGAAAACCTTTTCTTTTTTCTTTGCCGAGTTATTGTAGATCCGATCCGATCAATGTCCGAGAGAGAGAGAGAGAGAAGAGATTAATCGATTAAAGAAATATTGCTTCTTTTCTCTCGTTCTTTTAGGTATTTTTTCTTCAGGTGAATGAGGAAGAAGAAGGAAATTAATAAGAAATTCGATCTCTGTTCGTCGTTTAATGGGAAAGTTTTAAGCAACTTTTTACACTCTCGATCTTGCGATGTTCCCTCAAAAGCAATGTTTCTTGTTTCTTGCTTTTTTAATCTTTTTATTTTGTTTTTTTGTAATTGTTTTCTTTCATGAAAAAGGCTAATTACTGAAATTAAGTAGGGAGCCGCTTCTAAGCACTAGTTAGTAGATTATATTATACACTCGTAATGTATTAATTTTCGTGTAAATGTATTTGTTATTTCTAGGCTATAAGAGTAGGGTCACAAATTGTAAGGTCACATTAACTCTAGGGTCACATTAATTCTGGGCATATTCGACGAATCTGAAGGCCAAAATTTTTAAAAGAGATCGACCGATGTCTCTTATTGTTTCTACTTCCTATGTTAGGGTGAAAAATCCATTTTTTTGTTGAATGTAGTTACGATTTTACGGTTTTGAAACTCTACAAAAAAATTAGAAGAACCAAAGGACATTAGTTGTGGATGGATTTTATGGGATTTTATGACCGTATGATCTAAATTAACTTTGAAGTATTCAAGAAATTTAGTTCATTTTTCATTTTAGAAACTGTTGATCCAATTCATCTGAATTAAAACTTAAGTCATTTTTAATTAGTTGCTTTAGTTTGGCATTTTATATTGGGATAACGCAATATGGACATTAAATATTATTGATTTGCTTCTATTTGTTTCACAAAAATGTCATTTTTACACAATTTCACGTAGATTACACAATTCATTTTTACATAATAGCCTCTATTTTGAGGACGCAAAAAAGAAATAACGTTTAATGAGTTTTTAATAGATAAAAACCGATGAGTAAATTAACTAGACTTATAGAAATTGATTAACATAATGAAGGAAGCGGAAGTTACGACCGAGGTGCAGCCCAAAGCCTCACATGGACGCACGTGAACTCCCGGCAACAGCACGTGGACGACGGCTGTCGTCGTCCTCCGGCGCATTTTATTACCTTGCGCTGCTTATCTCCACGTCTCAGGCTGCCGTCTCCCGGCGCATTTAAAATTACCTTGCGCTTGCAAACTCTTCGTCTCTTGGAGAGGGCAGTACCGTAATTGTATCAAACCACCGTGGCCTTTAATCAGATCAAAGCCACATACCATATTTTTTTGTTGTAATAGAATTATCAATTAGTATGAGATAATATAAGAATGAGGCCATTAAAATTTGATGTGACAAATGGGCCCTAATTGCTTTAATAGACTTCAATATGGGGTCCAACATCAAAATCGACGGCGTACTGATGAGTGATGCACACTGCAAACATTCAAACGGCACACATTGTGCATATGAAATAAACTGTGCTCAATCATTGAGAAGCAAACGACACGTAGTTCAACAGTTGAAAACGGAAACGTTCGATCAGAGGGGTAATATAATGTTAATTTTATGTTTCAAAATCTATTTGGTAATATTTTCTTTATATGTGTCAAAATTTTATCTATTAACTTGACACATGTCAAAATCTAGATTATGTCTCACGTATACGCGGATTTATGATATAATGTTTTTAATCCTTAAAAAGAAATTAAAAAACAAAAAAAATGGGAAAAATTATGATCATTAAAAACATCGATTAGGGCCAAGTGGGAAAAATTATTAGACTTTTGATTTTTTTTTTTTTGTAATTGAGATATTACCAAATTGTTTATACAGAGGTGAGAAATAAGAATTCTTTTATATTAATAGTGTATTTTTTAGTTCCTTAACCTAAACGAAAAACTATAAAAAATGTTATTTTTATTAATTTTGACTTTTAGTATAAAGTATATTAAAAAATTACTTTATTTTTAAGGATTATCCATCAGTTATAATTTTCAGAATTTTTTATTTCTTTTTTTATTAACTTTGGTTTATTGGGATAAATTTAACTTTTAGTTTTTTTTTATAATAACTTTACTTTTTATGATTAGAAATTGATTATAAAATTTTACTTTTATTATTAATATTATGTGACAAAATCTAATTGAAAAACTTTTTTACACGAATCAAAATCTGATCGGTCGACTTGACATATGTCACGTTCATACGAGTTACTAATTTTGAAACATTCAGTTTTATATAATAAGATATAATGTTGTGGAAGTTTGGTTGAAGTCCAATCACTTCAAAATATTGTTTTTAGATAAAAAAATTTTCTCCAATTCAAAATATTAAAGGGTTTTCTAAATTTTGTTACCCACTCGACCCGACCCAAACTCGACGTCAAGGGCGGATCTAGGTGAGGGGGAGTAGGGGCAGTTGCCACCACTAAAAAAAATAAAAAAAATTAATACTTGTTTAAGAAATAAAAATTATGCCACTACTAAAAAAAAAAAAAAATGCCCCCACACAACTTTTGGTTTAAGAGAATGTAAAGAGTTACGTGATGTAATGGTGAACGAACCTAGATGAGACGGCAATAGAAAGTTGGCGCGGACATATCAACCGAATCTATCAAATCGTAACAAAACTAAAGAGATGATACAAACTATGTGCGGACACATCAACCGAATTTATAAAACCGAAACCAAACTAAAATATGGATCAGTTAGATCAATGCTTAAAGAGAGTAAACGTAACAAAGAAAATAGCAAAATTTTGGATTTATTATAAGAAGATACCAAAATAGAAGGTTAGAGCATAGACACCAAGTATATGTCCTTCGTTGTTAAGGCTGAAGTGGTTGACATAAAAACCAAACCAAAATTCATCAATTTGAAACCAACCCGAATTATAAAAATTCGAGTGGTTAAAAATTCTTACACCAAATAAATAAAACAAATTATAGAGGCCTAAGACGAATTGTAAAACATGTGGTCTTTTATCAATTTTTTTTTATTTTTTTTTTCTTTTGTTTAAACATGTATTTTTTTCTATAATTTTAACTTATCATTAGAAGGATCATTCTAGATTTGTATGAACGTCTACCAATCTTTCTGTCACTAATTTCATGATAACATCAACTTTTGAATCATTACAAATTTTTGGATCTGCTTTGGCCGTAAACATAGCATGATCTCTAGTTCCCTACTCGATTTGACTAAGCTATTATTTAAGCAACTCTTTTGTCATTTTATGTGAAACAGAACGATCGATCTGTATGGTTATGTCGTTTTAGTAAAACAATGCCCACTTCCGCATTTGTCCTTCTCATCCATTCGTGGCAGTTTAACATCTACACGAACATATATCGAATGATAGAGACACTATAGAAGCGGTGTGGTTGTGGCTGTCGGTGCTGCCGAAGCGGTAGAAGTGCGACAGAAGCCCTTTTACTCTTCGAATCATGGTGGTTTCTAGTCTGTTTATAAATGAAGTTTATTTCAGGAGTGTGTAAAGTAGTTGTACACAAAAGTTTTTTTGTTTTTCTTTCTATTGGCTTCCGTAAGCTTATTTGAAGCCTTCATAGCTATCATTTGCTTTCTCATCTTACTTTACTTCTTCAGCAGGAAACCCTATTAGCGCCTCCTTACTACGAACTGGCCCCTTCTCGGTATCAGGCCCTTTCTAAAGGTGTGTCGGGTGTGCAAATGCACATGGTCCACATTTTTTTTTTTTTTTTTAGTAGTCCAATTTTTTTTTGTAGGGCCAAATTTTTGTTTGAACATGGCCCATATTTTTATTGAATCGCCCTTGCTCGTTATGCTTCCAGGTCTGCTCATAGTGCTCACCGATCTATGACTTCACCGAGGAGTTTCTCGAGGAGTCCAACTTGACATTTCAATTCAAAGGTCCGTGGTTCGCTGGAATGGACATGTTGGCCACTCTCTGTGGCGGAGATAGAAAAAATTATAATGAAGTCATAATATAATGTGTAAGAATATAAAAAAGAGAAATACCCTAAAATAACACAAAATTTATTTTTTGTTCCAAAACTAACACCCAAAAATTAAAATTCTGAAAATAGCACAAATATTTATGTAAAAATATTTGTTTACCCAGAATAAATAAAACATTATGTTCGAGTTTACTATTTTCAATTTAGGATTTAGTTTTTCCCCATCAGAAAATGATTTTAGATCATTTTAATATTCAATTTGTGTTATTATTGTCAAAATATGTGCTATTATTGTCATTTTCAACTATTGATGCTAAATTTGGAACAAATTTTTTAAAATGTGTTATTTTGGTCAATTAACCTATAAAAAATTGAAAGCTTTAAAACAAATGGAAATATATACGCTTAATAATAGAAATAAAATGGATTTTTAATTTAAAAAATAAAAGGAAAAAGGTTCTGATTTGATATTGGAAAAATAAAATACAAATATGTTGTAGTGGTTCATAGAGCATCAAACTATAATATTTTAGTGGAGAAAGAGATGTTTTTACCATTTTTCCTACTAAAAACCACCGAAACTTCTTTAATAAAATAAAATTTATAATAATTTACTGGGGTCACCCCACAACTCTTTCACTAGCTCCCCCCCTGGCCACAATTGATCCATCTAACATTCACTATATATCGAACTCAAACTTCTCGAATTTCACCAAAGATCCGGAAGTCAAAGAAGTCTTTGGTGTTTTCAAAGATGTGATATTCAACGCCGACTTAGAGCTATGGAAGAACCTGAGGAAGGCTGCTCAGGCCAGGCTCAACCATCAGGGGTTTCAAATATTTGTAGTGAATGCAACGAGAAGTAAACTCAACAACGGGCTTGTACCTATTTTGAATCGTTTTGCAAAGGAAAGGATGATCGTGAACTTGCAAGATGTGTTCCGGAGGTTCCCTTATACGATACAGCAATGGTTCTTATAACTGGGGCTGATCCTAAAAGTCTCTCCGTTGAAACGCCAGAGAATGACTTTGCTAAGGCTCTTACCGATGCTGGAGAATCGATTATGTATAGACATGTTAAAGGCTCTTGTGGAAGCTGCAAAAATGGATGGGATCGGGACTAGAGAAGAAGATGGTAGAAGCTGATGCCATTTTCGATCGTCTGTGTGCACAACACATATCAACTAAGAGAAAGGAGATACGATTGCAAAGGAGTAGTCATCATTCCATTAACGAAGAAGGTGAAGATTTGTTGACGTCCTTTTTTATTTTTTTTGACGTCCTACACTAAGCTATACACAACCAAGTACGAGATCCTGAATCCTAGTGATGATCAATTCCTCAGAGGCATCATCTTGGCTTACCTTATAGCTGGGAAAGATACCATTGCCTCTGCACTCACTTGGTTCTTATGGCTTCTCTCAGAAAACCCTAAAGTGGAGGCCAAGAAATCAACAAGAATCTGCCAATATCTAAAGTTGGCCAAGAGAAGTCATCTTTTGATCACACTGAGATTAACAGGCTGGTGTATTTACATGGAGCACTGTATGAAGCAATGAGGTTATACCCACCAATTCCTTTCGGGAGCATTGTATGAAGCAATGATGTGACCTAAAGCATAGACTTGTCATGCCTTATGCAAGAGACGAGCCTGGCATGAACCTTCCTTCAAGTTCTTACCGTTTAATGCCGGCCCAAGAAGCTGCCTTGGTAAGCAACTAGCCATGATTCTGATGAAGATCGTAGTTGTGGAGATATTACAGAACTATGACATTCAAGTCATCAAAGGGCAGAAGATTGAGCCACTTCCTTGTCTCATTCTTCACATGAAGCATGGGCTTAATTAGCGTCACAATTACTAAGCGAGATTCAGCTTAGTGCTATCTATCCTAAAATTAAATCGTAGTATGAAGCATAATTAAAAGACCAAGAAGCAGAGTCTTCGAAGACCCCCTTGGCTACCTTTATGTGTATTTTATGATCAATGAGATGATGCACCTCTCTACCTTAATAATATTGTGTAATCATGAAAATGTAATGTCTGATTAATATTTATTTTTGTTGTTGCTAACATGTCTGCTTAATAGTTTCTTATGCGACCTTTGTATTCTATAATCTATTAAAGAATAACTACTTTTATCCAAAAAAAAAAGGGGTGTGATCTATAGAGTACAAGCTAAATGACACAAAAATTATGAATAAATTCACTCACATAACACACTTTTCATTACCCACAACAATGAAATCTGGTGCGTAACGTAAAACTATGAAAGTCCAAACAGATCGTTGAAGATCAAAAACCTCTTAAGAAAAATTATAAAACCATATATTTTTGAATAAAGAACCTATTCTAAGATGATAGTCCAAGCTTCTTTTTGTAGTGATATGATTATGACTTGAGAGTCTTAAGAACAAAAAGAAACTTAACTCTTTCAATATACTTGAGAATACATTGTTTTACATTAACTGCGTCGTATAAACACCGTCTCCAAATCTGAAGGAGGCACAAAGTACTTTATTCCGACATTGCTACGACACTTCAACCCCGGTCGGCGTTTCCTTGGCGCCGGCGGACATTTCAGTTTCTCCGAGGTCTTTGCACTCTTTGCCGTTGGGGTGATACAGTATCCTTCGCTGCCATTGTAGTGTTCTTCTTCAGCTTCTGTTTCTCTCTCCGGTTTTCTGAGTTTCGTTTTCACCGGCTTCAGTGAAGCCCGAATAGAGATTTCAGCAAAGGCCCATTTATTCCCATCGCCGTCTAATCCTCTACCGACTTGAGATTTCTTCAAAAATCCCATCTTTTTTTCTAGTTCCGATGAATTAGAGATTGCGGAGAATACGAGGAACAGAGACTCGTGCAATGTTTTGAAATAAACCCAGAAAAAAAGGATTTGTTTTTCAATTGGAAGAAGGAGAACACGAAGAATAAGAAGGAATAAGTGGAAAGTAGGCGAAAGATTCTTGCTTTTAAAGACAAGTTTGCTGCTTGCTTCCCCAGGAATTAAAACAGACGGAAGCTTTCAGAGGAAGATTAGGTGAATCAGAGAGAAGGGTAAAAGCGGAAATTAATAATGTGTTTAAGCCCGGGAAAATTACGGGTGGTTTCTGGATACTATCATTATCTATCTAATTTTTGGCGCCATGGTTTTGAGAATATTAGATCACAACGGCTCTCTTTCCCGCCATTTTGTTCGCAATTCCTTATTTTACCCACAATTGTGCATCCACATTGGTGAGGGTGTCTCACCCATACAATATTAATTTTTCTAAAAAAATTGAATAATTGAATTAAAAAAAAAAATTGGGACCAATCACAATGTGACATGTTATCTTGGGTGTCTAATTTTTTTAGACCATCCACAATGGAGACCTATGTCTCAAACAATAAAAAAATAATTTTTAATGTTTTAGTATTTTTTTAAGTTGAAACATGTGTCTCTCTTTGTCTCAGGGAAGACATTGTGTCTCTTTTTCTCTTTCTTTCTCTTATTTTTAATATTTTTTTAATGTGAGACACAGACACAAACATTTTAAACCAATGTGGGTGCTCTTAGTGTTCCATTTGAGACACCAATGTCTATCTTTCTCTTCTTTTTGTCTTTCTCTCTCTTCTTTTTGTCTTTCTCTCTCTTCTTTTTGTATTTTTTTCTTTTGTTTAATGAAGGGTGTCTCAATGAGACACCCCAATTGTGGATGTTCTGCTATAACTTATAAGAGAGTTACTGTAAGTATTATTATTTCGATAAGTTTTGTGGAAGTGTTGTATCTGCAAATACAACGGTCAAAATTTATAAATATAAATAAATGTGGAACTTTAGCTTATGTTTAAGAAAAAAAAAACTGAAAGATTATCGAGCAATAAACAATAAGTTTGTTGCTCGATGGAAACGAGCTGGATTCATAAGTGGTTTGAACAAAGTTTTTACGAAGTAACCTGGTTTTAGTATTTCGATTCTCAAAAGAGATTTTACAAGAACAAGACCAAAGAATTGCGAAAAAACTTGAAGAAACTAAGTGCTTGAGTATATAGCTAAGTTGTAGTAAGAAGTGGTGTAGAGAGTTGGATTCTAGGTCCTTTTTGCTTCTTGCTCATGTCTTTGTTTTATACTCCGTGTTTGTGTTTAACGTTACTGTTTACTCCGCCTGATTTGTCATGAATGGTCATTAATGCCGAGGTTCCGGCCATTACGCCTTAATTCACTGGTTTGAACGAGTATTTGGTCTCGTCGGAGTTGATTAACGGTTTTGCATTTAATCCTTTTTTACCGTAAACGTTCACTTTGGTGGGATTTTAGCTCGGCCCATCACCTTGTTTACCCATTTGACTTCGTATGACTTCTTTGAATTCGCCAGACTTTTTTACCGTAGATTTATTGGACCCAATTTACTCGACCGAGATTTTAACCCCAACAATAAGCAATGAAATAAAATCGTGTTTTGGTGATATAAATAAAAAGAGATCTCATATTTTGATTGATATAAGTTTTGATAAGTATTAAATAATATAACTCTCAAAATTGTATTCTATATTTGTATAATATGTATTTTTCTCATTATAGCATATGGTGTAAGTTCTTACAAAACATATATTATTTTAAAAAAAAATCTTCTAAAAATTGATGTGGCGTTGACACCTAAACAAAATTATAAAAGATAAATATTTATATGTTATATAAGAAATCATTTTAAATGTTTTGATTGAATACACACTTAACTAGGACATAAACTGTTTTTAGTGTGTCATATACATAAACTGTTAAGTGTGTATTCAATCAAAAAATTTATTTATTTAATAATTTATAAAATAAAATTCATTTTCTTAAATGGGCCAACATATGAGAGCCTTATCACAAATTAAATGGGCTTTAAAGATAAAATTTAAGGACTTTCTTTATTCTCTGCATAAGAGGTCAACGAAAAACATTTTTTGAGTTTTTGGGCGAAAATTAATTTTCCCGCGTGAAAGAGAGACCACACCGCCTAAAAAATCCGATGAAATAAAGATTATCCCGCCGGTTCCTCATCTTTAACATCTCCTCCCCGGCAAAATCTTCATTAACTCATTTCTCCGCCGCTGCTATCTCCTCTCCCTCCCCTCGACTGCAGAGAATCTCCGATGGAAAACTCCAGATCTAGATCCGTCTTCGTCGACATCGGACTAAGAGAGCTCAACGGATTTCGAGGTATATCCCTACGCAATACATTCAAATGCGTTGCGTTTTTCGATCTCGTAGCTCTATCTTCGACGAGTTTCAGCTTCTCCTGAATTTTGTTTTTCTGATTAAACTCTTTTTTTTGTTTTTCTTGGTTCCAGTAAGGAAGCGACCGTTCTTCGCAGATTCCGAGCTGATTTGCAGAGAAATAGCCGGCGTGGCTGTGGAACACGACGGGATTCGAACTCCGCCGTTGGCCGTTTCGTTTTGCAAGGTATATATGATCAACCTACCAAAACCTCTTAATGTAACTCCAATTCGAGATCCAATCTCAACGCTCGATGAAATCTTCTGATTTTTGTTGTGGGATTTCAGAAAACTATACCCGAATTATGGTCGTCTGTGAATATAATTACCGTTTATGTTAAACGTACAGAGTAGCAGGAATTCCCAATTATTCGCCGTGTCAGATGAAGATGGCCATGTGAGTCTCTTTGATTCAAGTAAGAAGTTTGCCTCTTCTGCATCTCACCAAGAGAATACAGGTATCGTCTCAATCCCATTGATAACCCTAAATTTTTTTCTGGGCTAAATTGTGATTACTGATTTGTGTTTGTCTCAAATGGAATTGTAGAGAATGCCAGATTCCGTGACTGGGTTGCTCATTATAATGCCGTCTTTGACATTTCTTGGATCAAGGTGCGCCATTTGCTTATTAGTGAATCATTAATCTTTTCTGGAATTAAGAGAAGCTCATTTGATGTGAACTTGTCACAAATTTATTGCAGGGAGATCGTTGTCTTCTGACTGCTTCTGGTGATCAAACTGTAAGTAGTGACCCAGACATTTTAATTGACGAGTTTGTATATGTTTATGACTCCAACGTTCATATACACTTCCCTATTAACGTGGATGCAGATTAAAGTATGGGATGTTGAGGAGAGTAAGTGTACTGGAGTCCTTATAGGACACACAGGAACTGTGAAATCAATGTGTTCACATCCAAACAATTCTGGTTAGTTTCTTGCATATTTCCCTTCCTGGTTTACTAATTGATATTTTCCATCAAGATAGCTCTAACTTTTGCTGTTTGCAGATCTTCTTGTCTCTGGGTCAAGAGATGGATGTTTTGCGCTATGGGATTTAAGATGTAAAAGTAGCTCTTACAAAGACGAGTTTTGCATCAAGTAAGTCCTTCCCTCTAAACTTTAGTCGTGCAGATTTTTTTCGGCTCTTTTACTTAAAAACCATCTTGATAGTTGTTCTGGCCTTCACACAGCTCTACTGGCATGGTTAAAGGAGCTCATCTATCTCCTCTTTCAAAACGAATCAAACGTCGCAAGGTTTGACTCCTGCTCATTCGCTTGACTCTTCCCTTCTAATCTGTTTATCCTATCTTCTCCGCTTATGGCTTCATGTTTTCAGGCTGCTGCATCAAGCATTACCTCTGTGCTTTATCTCAAGGACGAGATCACAATTGCCACTGCTGGAGCACCAGATAGGTACTTGCAAAACCTTTAGTGGGTTTATGTGAAGATAGTCCTTCTCCTTTAATCATATAGCAATGTTGTTTACATCCTTTGCTCTCCTTTTTCTTTCTCGTGTCTATCAGTGCCTTGAAATTTTGGGACACAAGGAAGCTAAAAGTTCCTTTTGCTCAAGCATCTCCACAGTCAGACCCAACAAACACTAAGGTATGCTAAGCTGCCCAATCCTAGACTCAGATAAATATCACATGTTTTTTTCTGAATGGGTTAGAAGTCAATCTGTATCCCGGATTTTTTTATTTGTGGTTTCAGGAAAAGAGATCACATGGCATAGTATGCTTGTCCCAGGACTCAAGTGGAACCTTTCTCACAGCATCATGCAAGGACAATAGGTTAGACTTTCAAGATTCACACTCATTAACTATTCTTAGTGATGAGCCTGCACTATGGGAGGGTCCAGCTCTAACCAAATATGTAATCTGTTGCAGAATCTATCTATACAACATACTGCAGCTTGACAAAGGACCTTTACAATCTTTCTCTGGTTGCCGAATAGATTCTTTTTTCGTAAGGGTAAATGCCTTGTTCACAATATGACCTTCAGGCTTCAATCAGACAACTGATTTGCTTTAATAAAAGATTTCACCTGTCCACTCACCATTAACATCTTGTACTGCAGACAATGATTAGTCCTGATGCCGAACACATTTTGAGCGGTTCAAGCGATGGTAACGCTTACATTTGGCAGGTTTGAATTCTCTGTCACTTAGTTTGACAGACATTCTCTAATAAATCAATGATTCAACACGTATCTATGCTTAAAGAACCACTGCAATTTCAGGTTAACAAGCCTCAAGTAGATCCCACAATCTTAAAAGGCCATGACTTTGAAGTTACCGCAGTAGATTGGTAACTTCACTTCACCGAGACTTTTCTATTTCTCGTTGAATCCATCTTTTCGACAAGTTGATTGGATGATAATATTAATAACTCAATCTCATGTGTAGGTCTCCATCAGAGATTGGTAAGGTAGCAACAGCGTCAGATGATTTCACGGTAAACAAAACATTTCATATGGTGATAAAAGCAAAAGGTTATGTTTTTTTAGCCCTTTGCTGACTTCTTGTCTGTTCATAATTAGGTACGGCTGTGGAACATAGAGAACAGCCGCTGCACAACCGCAAATGCATCTGCGTCTAGAGTTAAACGCAGAGTAACTGCATTGTCAAATACTGAAGCCAAAGAAAGACTTGAGATGAACAAAGAACCTGAGAGTCCCCAAAAGCATTCATCAGATGATGATTATACTAATAATCAGTCAATGGCTATCATCAGAACTCCGGAGACTCTGAAGAAGAAAAGATCATCATTGTCATTATCATCATCAGATGAAGATAAAACATGCGAGAGAACACCAGAAACCGCGGTCAACAGCCCATCATCTGTCCTAAACCCTCCTTCCTCTGTCAAACGGCGAACCATTAGAGATTATTTTCTTGTCACTCCCTAAACCCTAATCTCTTTTCCAAAGATTATTGTACAGAAATTTTGTAAGATTTATTAGATTCCAGGTCATATATTTGAAATTTCTGCATAAAGTGAATCAAAAGCTATTACTTCAGAAATTTCTTAATGGTTATCAAGCATTATAGTTGATTTTATTTTGTATGGTCTGCTTTTTTCCAACGTCGTTTGTTTTTTCTTGGTGATCAGGTGATGGTAGAGAGGAGACGACCCTAAACGTTTCTTTGAGGAAGCCAATGATGACATCGTGGTGTCTTCTACACTTTCAACAGCACGGAGTTTACATTCTAACTTAATAAACTGGCTGCTGAATTCTATGGGCCAATATGGACCCTCCAAGTAGCCTAAATAGGACTTTTAGCCTAAGGTATTTAATTGCAAACTATTTGAACTTGATTGAAGAACAAAAATAATAAAATACTGAAGATTTAAAACATCATGCATAACAAAATTAGTACTATAAGTTTACTTATCTGTTAATACTCAGTTAGGCTTAGATTCTTCTCTATATTTCTTTAAACAAAACAAAAAAGTCGAATGGAAAAAATATATTGTAAATAAGATTGGACACCACTAAATTGGGTTCGATGTATATATGTATTGTAATGAGAAAAAGGTGCATTAATGAAATAACATTTGATCATATAATTGTGCATATCTAATGATTGTTGTGACCATACTAACACTTGGCTTGCAATAATTCCGTCGACATTTTTTCCGTATAACACATTTCTTCAACAACCAATCCACAAAGTCCCAACCTATATATGATTACTAAATCATAAGTACTTTTGGTTAATTTAAGGGTTCATACAAATTTGCAATCAAGCTAGATATAAATTATTTTCAAAAGTATTCCCATTTATATCGCATATTATATACCTGTTAACTAAAATAATTTCCTTATCACTAATTTTGCTATAACAACTATGAAATCTGTTTTCTGTAATTTAAGCTATTGTTAAATTTCCTTTTAAAATATGTAATGGGATTTTTCATTTCGAGAAATTTGAAGTGTAGTACTATCAATTTAAACTTTCATTATTCTTATATATGATATACTAACATTTTAACCAGTTAGTAAGTTTTCTTGTACATACATAACTTACTAGATTATGCACCAATATTCTTTTCTTGTTTAAAGGAAAAAGGAAAGATAAGGTCGGAATCCAGCTAGAAATTTCATTTCGTTATCCCAATTGCCGATTTGATAGGCAAACGACACCGACTTCTAGGTGCATGCATATACATTAACTTCTTTTTTTATATGGAGATACATAATTTAGCGCAAACACTTGGCTTCTTTTTTTGGTCGTCCCACATTAGCTTATTAATACGATATATATATATATTTTTTATATTGAACAAATTAGGAGAACTATTACAAAGATAATTTTATAACAGACAATGCTATCCGTTCCACAGCGATTCACAATTACGATAAACGGCTCCACTTGCATCACGCTGAAGATTTCCCTATAAACTTGTCTCTATTAATATGCAGAAATTGCGTCATATGAGAATTAAAATCCAAATTTCATAGTGTAAAATTATTAATAAACCATTTAATTAAGCACTGCATTAAGAAAGCTTCCACGTTAATACGATATAGAAGAGGTTAATATATATGTATCCGCCATCGACAGGCCCAAGTTATATGTATACGGATATTTCTAATCATGCGTATTCAAGTACTTTTTAAAAAAAAATCTGAATTGGGTTTTTTCTTTTTCTTTTTTCGCTTTTTATTTCAGTTTTATATTATTTTCATACTTTCTTGTTGAACATTTTGGTATATATGCATAACTGTATACACTGAAATCTAATCAGGAAATTAAATACGTAAAGTATTGTTATATAGAGAACAAAAAAACGTAAAGTAATGCTTGCCAATGATTGATTATCTCATCTAATCATTGGTATAATCTACCCACATGCTACCAAATATTACACTTATAGATTTGTATATGGAAACAATAATGCATTGGTTCATAACCCTTTCTCAAAAAAAGTAAAATAATGCATTGGTATACCGTATACATCACTTATCATATATAATTGTTTGTTAAATCACTTGGGTTAAAAAAGGATACCAAGTACCAATGTACTTTGTCTGGTGAAATCTTAGGTTTTAATTTGTATAGATGATTGAAGTTGTCTAGATGAGCACGATGATTCATATATATTGAACATCTGCCTAGCACTAGTTCCAATTCAAGGTGAACGGAATGTGGAACATCTGCCTAGCACTGTTGAGGCGAAACGCATGCGTCTGGAAGTCTTCGAATCCTTTGTTGTCGTAGACGTTNAAAAAAAAAAACTACAGTTTTTTTAAGTCAAAAATTGGCAACTTTTTTTTTAATTTTATGATCAAATATTATTGTATTTATATATGTTATTACTAAACTAAAACCTTAAAATACAAACAAGTAAATTCAATGGTGTTTATGTAAAAAAACAAAAAAAATATATGCGAAAATACTGATTTCTGAAAATACTGTTATTTTTAAAAATTCTATAATTGCAAAATTCAGATTATATATATAAAGAAACTATGCATTATAGACTATTTGTTTGTATTTAAGCATGTGGCTCAAACATCAAAATTTGGAATGCACATAACTAACAATTAATTAAATATTTTAGAAGCTAGTAATTATTTTTCCGAAAGGTGAACAGTAAAATCAGGAGGGGTTATATGTTAACAGTTAAATTCAATCAAACAAAATGACAGTACACATGTCGGATTTGCTCAGATCCTCAACAGTTCTGATGTCCTTGTAACTTTGTATTCCATAACCTGCTGAATAAATATTAATAAGAAAAAAGAGGTGGACCAAAGACTTCACAATACAATATATTAATAAGAAAAAAGAGGTGGACCAAAGACTTCACAATACAATATATTAATAAGAAAAAAGAGGTGGACCAAAGACTTCACAATTTTTTTTTTTTTTTTACCAAACCTTGTAAAAAGGTCAGAGGTAAATAAAACAATTGTAGGCGATTAAGCCACGGAAGTGAAGTTGAAGAATCTACATTGGTCGACGTGTCCGGATTTTTTTAAAGAAGGCATCATATTACGAAAACCACCAAAATTATGTTTTCTCATTTGTTAGATATTAGCTTTACTAATTTAGGTTAATCATTGTTTTTTTTTTTGTAATATTTGTCAAGTATTGAAAAGTAGATATTACACTTAGAGAATCTAAAATGGTCCGATCGATGCAGATTCTAATTTTGATTCCGACACACCTTGACGAATTACACATATTTTGAAATTTTGATATATGTGTTTACTAATGAATTACTATCACTCGATTTTTGTTAAAAAAGAAAGAAAGAAAAAAAAATCATATAGATTAGTGACTTACACAAAAGAATAATTTTCCTCAAATTTAATCGAAAAGAAGTTACGAAATTGTTTTTCTACCCAAAAAAAAAAAAAGTTACTAATTACCGAAAAACAGTTAAATGGAGTTAAAATTTTCCACGGTCAGAGTTATTCCTTTTTAGTTCACTATTTTAGGGTCCTCAATTAATTGAGGGCTATTTGTCTTTTTGCAGTCTCATTATATTCATCATCTTCTTTCTCTTTCTCATACCACCAAAAATGCCTTTTGCCCTCTCTTTCTCTCTCTCTTTCTCTAATCCTTGTCTCCTCCTTCTCTCCCTAACTTTCCCCTTAGAGACTCCTCTTTGTCTCCAACTAGGGTTTCCTCTATAAAAACAACAAAAAGATTCCCAAAAATTGAAAATTTTCTTGACGATTTTTCATCGCCCCTTTTTATAGTTAAGACACGAAAGAGAGAAACAAAGAAGGTCTAACCATTCTGAGTAGATATCAAGGGGTGCTTTCTCTTGTTGCTCCATTAAAAGGTAAGACCAAAATTGTTTCATTCTACTTAGCCAGTTCACTCATACACACACACACAGACACTTGCATAATATATATAGACTGTACTTTTATGTTGATTTGTTATATAATATTAGAGAGTTTAGATCATGAAGATTTGATCACTGATCTTGAACTTCCAAGTTATAATTGGATGACCTTTATTTACAAAAAGTTACAGTTGAAGGTGATTTCATGACTTTTATATATACTGAAACTCAAACCCTTAAGATTATATAAAGCTATTTAATTAGGTTATAGATTCAAGAAATTAAACCAATATATGTCGTATAGATTTGAACTCAGAGTCAGAGAGACACAGAGTGTTGTGAGGAGAAAATCAGGAAAAGCTGCTAAACTAAACGCCAAGAACAAAAATGTATATTGGTCAAGAGTGTTTGATATGTTCGAATTAGAAGAAAATCAGTAATCAACAATTTCCAAGAAATAAATTTCAACTTTTCATTGGTTTTTTTACCAAACTTGCTGGCACAAATTTCTTAATAACAAAACCCATGCTTTATACAAACAAATCTAGGTCTAGTGTATAATACGAAAATGTACATATACTACCTTCTTTAAAATTCTTAATTATGCAAAGTTTTACATTTGAATTTAAGTCAGATCTGTGAGAATAAATTATTTTCTTATATTGAAAAGTACATGATCCCGTCAGATTTAACCAACCAATTAACATTGTGAGTTATCTTCAATTCAAATTTTATATAGCGACACCCATTTTGTTCATATTGCTATTGAGATAAATGGACGTTTATTTGTTTATGTGTAATGTAGCTACAATACTAATTATATAACTTTTCTTAATCGTATTAATGTGCTAGGTTCACCAATACACTTAGATTTAACATTTTGTGCATATATATGTAGAATGTTTTGTATTATACATAGGTTTTAATGTCCCAAGATCTTATAAAACTAATTGTCTTTTTTTTACTAAAGGTTTTCAATGTAAAACTAATTTTTTATAAAGGAATGTCTAGCATATATGTATTTTGTTGACGTGTATATATGTATATATAGATATATATATATATATATATATATGTTTGTTTGAGATATAGTTCAAGTAAGGATGATGATGATGAGACTATTATCTCTAGTTACCATTCTTACTAATATAAATGAGTTTTGAAGGTAAAAGGGCTAAGAACATCATATGTCTTGTTCCCAATTATATTGACGATGAGACAATTATTGCTAGTTACCAACACAAAATGGAAAACAAAATTTCGAAAATGTATCAACTTTTATAATGCGTACGTAGAAACATATACATAGAGATATTGTGTAGAACAAAATAGATGTGGATCAAGATTCATATCAATCTTGTACGTAATTTCCAAGAACGATCCTAATAACATATGTATGTGATGACTACATGTTTTTTCTTCTTCTTTCATTTGCACAACAGAAAAAACTGCGGGTATATAACAAAAGATGTCGTCGTCGCATTCGAACTACACAAACTCACCGTGCGCGGCATGCAAATTCCTCCGGCGGAAATGCACGTCGGACTGCGTATTCGCACCGTATTTTCCGCCAGAGGAACCTACAAAGTTTGCTAACGTCCACCGGATATTCGGGGCAAGCAACGTGAGCAAGATCCTCCACGAGGTGGCCCCGCATCAACGGGAAGACGCAGTGAACTCGCTGGCTTACGAGGCGGAGGCACGGCTAAAAGATCCAGTGTATGGCTGCGTTGGGGCCATCTCGGTGCTCCAAAGACAGGTCTTGAGGCTGCAAAGGGAACTAGAGGAGACAAATGCTGATCTCATGAGGTACGCTAGTTGTCTTGGTAATGAAACGACGTCGGCTTATGGTGGACGGAGGAGTTGACTGATCAACGGGAGTTGATTAGTCATCATCACTCTTTGAGAGAATTAGCGGCGGAGAAGTATGTTGATGTGATGAAAGTGATGAGGATATTCACGTGTGTTATACTTATGTCGAGATAACTTATAAGGACGTGCATGTATGTATATATTGTAATTTTCATGGGAAGTCAAAAGATATTTTTGAATATGTTGAATAAGCAATAAGCAATTGATTATGTGGTTGTATTTGGTGCTTAAACCAATTTAAGGGGTTCTAGTGATTGAGAGTATTTTCAATGTATTACTCCATTTTTTTATTTTAAAATAGAGCAATTTCATTGATTTTTCTCAAATGTATTATTCCATTTTTTACTCCAAAAATTAATACTCTAAATATATTTAATATTTTATTATTAATTATTAATAATTTACAAATTCACCCATTTTTTTTTCTTAAACTTGTACCAATTATGATATTATTCTAAACGCTGCAATCATACATTAGTTTGGTCCCCATGTTTGGCTATACGTTAATGTCTCTTGTGTAAATATCATATAAATACATATGAATAAAATCAGATTTCTAATTCACTTTATTATCAAGAATTTGGTCTGCTAAAATTTCCCTTGAAACTAAATCAATAACAACGGTGGGTCCGAATCCTAACAAAAATATAATAAATGAACGACAAAGCTTGAAATTGTGTGTTTATGCTTTGTTAGTTAATGAGGAAAGCTATTTTTGCACAACTCTTTGTTTTTCTTGCGAACTCCGTTGTTGAAGAAGCCAAAATTCTCTAATAAAGTTTCCCAAAAAAAAAAAAAAGATTGAAAAATACGAAAACAACATTATCTATGATTTTATTATTTACACAGGGCGACGTTTTTTTTTTTGCAAGCGCTGCAATTATACATTATTTATAATTATTAAAATGAAATCACTTAAAATTTGAAGGACTATTTTATATATAAAAAAAATTCAGCTCTAAAATGGAGTGAAAAATGAGATTTTTCCATATTTGGAGGAAAAAAAAGAATTATCCAATTTTAGAGTTCAAAATTGAGTGGAATTAGAGTAGAATTTACTCCAAAATAGAATTTGGTGGTGTGAGATTTGGAGTGGGGTTGTAAATGTCCTGAAAATTTATTTTGTTGGGTTTTTTTTTGTTGCTAAATTTATTATGTTAGTTAAAAAGTATGTTAATCTGCTTGTACATTGATTAACAAAGAGCTAACTACATTGATTAACACGGTTACGGAAAATGCAGAGATCGGAAACGTCCTAATCGATATTCGTCATTGGATTCGGAAACTTTCTCTTTGTTCCTTAAGCCATGTGAATCGGGAACGGAATGAAGCTGCGGATATTCTGTCAAAAACATCTCATGCAAGTAATTGTTTATTTTCATTGTTAAAAACTTCGCCTCAATGGCTTGTAAACTACTTGTATTTCCCTTTTACTATATAATATAAGCAGAAGTTACAAAAAAAAAAAAAAAAAAAAAAAAATCTGCTTGTAAGCCGCCTTTATCCAACCGACAAAACAAATATCACGAAAAAAAATCTCCAACAAATGATCATAAATTTGGTGGGATACGTTCGGACTTCGGAGGATAGTCGCTATGAATTTGGTATAAAACTCATGTAATTAACTGTGAGATAAATTAGTTTGATGATTAGTAAGCAAAGAATTTATATGGCAAACTTGTTTTTAAGAAAAAAATCATTGGGTCAAACTAATCTTACATTTCAATAATTTGAAATAGATTGACGATTAATTTACACACATAAAACTAAATCATAAAAACTATGCTGAATTCATGGTTGAACCTCAAAATACTTGCTAAAATTGTGCTAAGGTATTAGCAGGTCGGACTGTCCCGTTTAGACACATTTTCATCGATTGATGACCAATTGTTTAGCATTTTAAAGTTTCGTTCAACGATTGTGATACAATGTCAATGAAGCAACATTAATATTGAATTATGGTATTAAAAGCATAAAATTTCATGTCGACAGTTTTAAATAGACTCATGGGAAAGTAGGCTAATAATTGGTTGTTTGATATCACTCATACTCACTGGTCAATAACATCATTTTGCTAATATTCTAAGTTAGTCAAGTGATTTTATATATTTTGTCGACTTAAAAAAAAGTTTGAATAAATAATCAATTGCTGAAAACATCAAGTTTTAGTACCTTTATTTAATTTAGGCACATGCCTTCATAGGGAATCTCTTTTTAAAGTCGGTCCATTTTTATTTCATGTCATTTGGCGACGACCTAACAACCAACATATATTCACATACAAAATCAACTCACCAAAAACTCACTTCTAATTCAATTTTTAAAAGATAATTAGGTGAATACATTTTCATAAAAGCAAATATAATCATCTATTATTTGTTACATGTTATTATTAACAATATTAGAAACCAATAAAAAATATATGTTGAATAACATTAAGAAATCGAGAGTTATATAAAAATAAAATAAACATCCAACAGTTTTTTTGGTTAATTAGAACATAAATTGTTGTTCAACATTTACACAAATGTGTTATCTAAGAGTTAATGGGAAAAAAAATCTTCATTTTCATTTTCGTTGAGTGGTTTGAAAGATAATATTATGAATCTATTAATTGATTTGCTTTAAAAAAAATGTGTAGTTTTAAATTATAGAGAATGACACATGTCATCTCCACATCAGCCATAAATGATAATGTGGCAAACAACTTTTATATTTATACTATTAAAATAGAAATATTTTTTTTTATTGTCAAACAGATCTCATTAAAAATATTTATGTAATTTATTTATATTATCAAACATGTTGCCAAATAGGTGAATCAAGAGCACTTAATTAAGTGATAAAAAAATTAATTTATAAAAATATTATTCCGAACGCACAAATTAGAATCTAGTAATAGATTAAGATTGGTGAGTATTTAATAAACAAATTAAGAATGAGCAAAATATTTCTTAAACTACAATCCACAGATTTAGATATTTATGTAATCTAAGAGCATCATCAATGGGAGAAACCCATTTGGGTTTCTTAACTAATATTTAATTATAAAATTTAAGTTAAGAACCCCTGTTAAGAACCACAGATTTACATAATATTTTTTTTCTGCTCCATTAAGGGTTCTTAAAATTTGTTTTTTAATAATTTTGTTTTATTTTAAATAGAGTTTATTTTTTTAATTAAACATAGTTGACATAAAAACATAACATTTTAAACATAGATTTTGAAATGAGATCCACATGTGCACTTCCGTTTCCAAAATTATAAACATACTATATTTTATAAAACCAAAATTATATTGCATTTCATGAATTTTAAAACATACAAAATATTGCCGAAGCTTCAGGAAGAAAAAGTTTAGAATTTTAGAATCTTAAAAAAAAAAATTAATATGTAAAGATTCCAATTCATTAATATGTAAAAAAAAATTAGAATTTTAAAGTTGAAGTTAAGAAAAAGTT
>PKML01043813.1:29420-104954 GCA_002933935.1 Eutrema yunnanense | reverse complement strand
CTTAAAACTCTTGTTTAAGAACCGGTTCTTACACTGTTTATAATTATTTTTTTTATTTTTTTGGGTTAAGAACCCCATCAAAAACTCTCGATAATGATGCTCTAAGATATTATATAGTTTTGACTAAACTGAAAACAAACCATTTAAAAATTATAAGGTAAAAATATTTAGTAGACCGATCATGTGTCCATTTATAAGCTACATATGTATACTGTTTACAAAAAAAAGACTTCCATGTCGACTTCAAGACACGGGGATTCAAGATTGTGTTCAGACATGAGGCAGTTTCAGAAACAGTAACTAAAGGTACAATTTCTGCTATCATTTCATTTAAATCTCTTTATTTATTTATAATTGTAACCATTTCTTTATTACACTATCACTGTCTGCTGCGGAAATATGATTGTTTTGCCATGTGATATATCATCTCATATTGTACACATCTTTAGACTTTTCCTCAATTATTCCTTCCATCTCCTTCAATTCTCCCATCCTTTTTCTTTTATTGCGATCATTACAAAATGATAACAAATCCTTTACATTTTCAATGAAATTTATACATCTTATGATATTTGAAAGAAAAAAAAAACACTAATCCATATTTTTTCTTTTTGTCACGGGTTAAAACCTTTTTTGTTGTTGTTGTACAATTAAAATTTTCTATATTAAAAAAATAAGTGGACTTGGTGACCATAGAAAACTCCATCGAAACTATTGTACTAATGTCCCCATCCAAAGAAAACCTACAGTTTTAGTACTTGCGATTTGAGCCATAGACCTAACTTTTTACAGGTTAAATCCAAGTTTGAAATCAATCTCATCGCTGAAAAGGCGAAGAGCACACCAAAATAAAACGTAAATGGGCCATATATGGGCCCAAATTTGTGGACCAATTGAAAGTGAGAGAGAAGTTTGTCATCTCATTATCAAGTAGCAGTGGACCACCACTAAACCGCCCAATAGCTTAGAAAGGTCCAATAACAGAAACAATTGAAAAAGCCTTGTTCCACGGACGGCGTCGTTTTTTACTGTTGAAATTGCTTGATTCGATTATATCTTTTTTTGATTAGACCTCTGTAAGATAAAGGGTTCTACTAACTAAAGCCACTGGGCCACCCACAATGTGCTCGTGTTATAAAAGCGATCAAACCAATTCTCTTCGTGTTTACCAAAATATTTAGACAATATACATATTAGATTAGGATCCGCGTATACAATATATATTATTTTAGGATCTACAATATGAATTGTAATTTAAAATTTATAATTTATGAAAAAAAAAATTAAAAGTGAAATTTCACTCAATGTCACGTTTATCAGTGTAGACGTCTTAGAGCATTTGCATTGTGGCGTCTCAATGAAACACTCTCCATTAAACAAATAAAAAAAGGTAAGAGAGAGAGAGGGGGTTGAGGGTGTCTCATTTGAGAAAAAATAAAATAAAAAATTGAGACACTCAAATCACACGTGGCGATTTATGATTGATCTAATTTTTTTTATAAAATAATTACTTAATTAAAAAAGAAAAAAATTTGCTCTTAAATATCCAACTATTTAAAAGTTTATGGAATTAGTTCGGGTTATAAAAAAGAGCATAAAGATCCGATTTACATTGATTAATCTAGTGGCTCATCTTGTACATTGCACCAAAATTCAAACTCCTATGTTAGAGAGATACAAATATGGTATATAAAAAGATTTATTTACGAAAATTGACATTTTTTCAATGAAAAGATGATTATATTCTTTACTTCTACCTCATGTATTGTATACACGTGTATACGTTTGTACAGAGAATAAACAGTAAACAAAATACTAAAAATTATAAACGCTTTAAAAAACTGACAAAAACCTGAAGAAACTTTTTTAAAATGACAATTTATGCAAAACTCTCTATAAAAAAAATGGAAAGAGCCATTAAAAGAGTGGACAGAAATAAATATTGCTACTACATTTTAAAAGCACGTTCTTGTAATAATAATGAACAAAGAGAAAACCAAGTCCAACTTTGCGCAAGACCCGGTAAGTAGAAAGGCGGTCTTACTTTTGGGCTGAATTTCGATATGTCTTCTATTGCGGTCAGAGCATATGTATTGAGGACATCTCAATAAGACATCTCAATAAGACATCTTTCATTAAACAATTCATAAAAAAAAAGAAAAAAAAAGAGAAGGTTCCAAAAAAAAAATTTGAGACACCCACATTCATACATGGTATTTTATTATTGGTCCAATTTTTTTTAAAAACAAAAACTTAATTATTTAATTAAAAAAAAAAATTTAAGGTCACCAATGCAAATGTCCTCAGTTCTTTATATCGTCGCAAATTAATCTAAATAAAAAACTATATCGATCCTATCTTTAAAGTTTAAAATCGATCGATATAATTACTTTAGCAATCTTTGTAGACAATGTACGTATTTTATTTCGCATTTTTGTAATGCATCATAGTTAATGCGACATTGCATTTCTTAAAACTGATATTTCTTATTTATTTATATATATATATATATATATATTGATTTAGAGGTCTATCAAGATCAACACCTAGAAAACAGAGAAACACAGAGAAAAAGAAAAGAAAAGAGAGAGACATTGTGAATGTAAAATGTTTTTCTGCTCATTAATTTAACCAAAGTCCATACACTAGCTTACCAGTCACTTAATGTGTAACTAGACAAACGAACAGGGCCTAAGTGATTATCAACAAAATCTGGCTATCATTTAATATTTATGTTCCTAAACTTAGGTTCGATAAAGTGAAAATATTTTCTTAGCGGGTTAATTAACCGGATCGATGTAAGAAGTTTTGTTTCTTCACAAAATTGAAAATAACTTAACAAAGAAAAAAATAAATGGGAAATATGTTTTTGGCACACAGCTACGTACACAAGTGCATATGGATGCATCGAGAGGAGAGCAATCGTAAACCGAATAAATTGTTTGTTTTTATTTGAATACGGTGGGAGAGTAGAAGGAAAAGATGATCAGGCAAAGAGAGAAACTTGGAAATCATGCAAAGCCACACCTCTCCCTTCAACACATCCTTACGTGTCCTCTTCTCTTCACTCCAAATTCGCTTACACAAAGAAAAAAAATCTTTCAATCCCATTTATATATATATATGTGTGTTCTATTGTTACAACTCTTATATCCCTTTTTGTGTTCTCTTAGTCTTTGCTTTTTTTTTTTAGTTTAAATCATATATCAATCGATATGGCGAACGTGGACAAACGTATTCATCTACAGCCGAGCTATGAAGATGATGCTGGTTATGGTGCTGATAACAAGAGTCGAGGCCCCTCCAGTAACCAAGTATCTTTTTTGTGTTCTTCTCTTTAATACACAAAAAGATGGCTGTGCATGCATGCATCTAGATGGTTATATGCATGCATGCATCTAGATGGTTATATGCATGCATGTATATAGGATCACATCCAGATGGTCATGGTTGGATTGATAACAATTTGAGTTTTGACATTAATCATAACAAAATTTATAAAAGAGTCTTAATTAAACAACTCATTATAATCAATACATGCAGATCGTGGCACTTATAGCAGGAATTCCCATTGGTGGCTCACTGCTAGCCCTCGCTGGGCTCACCCTAGCCGGCTCGGTGATAGGGCTGATGCTCTCCATTCCACTCTTCCTCCTCTTCAGTCCTGTGATTGTCCCGGCAGCTCTCACCATCGGGCTCGCTGTAACCGGAGTCTTGGCCTCTGGGTTGTTTGGGCTGACGGGTCTAAGCTCGGTCTCATGGGTCCTAAACTACATCCGTGGGACGAGTGAAACAGTCCCGGAGCAATTGGACTATGCTAAACGGCGTATGGCTGACGCGGTAGGCTATGCTGGTCAGAAGGGTAAAGAGATGGGCCAGTTTGTGCATGATAAGGCCTATGACGCTCGTGAGACTAATCAGTCCACTGAGACCAATGAGCCGGGTAAGGCAAGGACGCTCATTTCATAAAATTGTGGGCTTCTGTTGGAAAGGCAATTATGTAATTTTACTTTTATGTCCCAGTTTCTTACTTCCAGAATATTTTGTCAATATGTTGTACGTTCGTTTTGACGTGTTGTCGTGTCCAAATAAAAACACCCTGTGAGTGAAATAAAAAACGAAATAAACCTGTGTATGAGCCGATAAAACATAAATTATACGAGAGAATGATATATCATTCACCTTGCATCGACGAAAAATTGGAGTGCGAGCTTTTACTTTATTTCTTTGTTTAATGAGTAATTTTATAACATTTGGGTTACATCTTTTTTCGTACCCGTCTATCATCTTGTCATGGTGTGTATTCGAATATCATCAAGCATCCGAACCAGTAGTCGTCGTTTAACAATATGATTTTTTTCAAAACTTGTGAAATGATCAGGCCTGGCGCAACAAAAATAGTGGTCCGAGACAAGAAAAAAAAATATAGTTTTTTGTAAAATGTATAAAATAAAAGTTTTAAAACATAATTATAATTTAATTTGAAAATTATTAGAAAAAATAAATAACTTGATATAAAAAAAAAAATATAAATTTTTTTTGATGGTCTTATAAAAAATGGAAATATCAATTTTGTGGCCTATAAAAAACTAAAAGAATGGATGGTTCAAGACCAAAATCATACCCTACCCTACCTAGCCTCTAGGCCGGACCTGGAAATGACATACCCACCATTGCATAAAACCTTCGTTAGCTTGATGGTGTACATATTATATTCATGGTTTTGTCATATTTCAGAATGAAATTTGTAACAAAATCGATAGGAAAATTGTTCGTTAGCTACACGAACTATACGAGAACGCATGACTACATATCCAAACTAAAAGAATGTGTTGATAACTACATCATCTATTGATACTATTGATATAGTATAGACACACATTTGAACTAACATGGGTCATGTGCCCAACACTATGACCATGACTTTCTTTACTTTTCCGGTGTACTGGTCGACTGATTCCGGTGTTGACCCGCGTTGATTCTTTTTTTTGTTTCAACGAAATTTTTTACTTCTCTGGTCAAATCTCAAATTACTTCAAAACCATAGATTCTCTTCAAGAACTTGATCTTAGCAACAACAAATTCTCCGACTCTTTCTCTCTAGTCACAATCAACATTCTAAATCTCGTTCACCTCGTTCTTTGGGTCAACAATTTCACAAGCTCGATTCCAGAAATTTCGATTGAAATCAAAATACACATCCGCCACTAGAGCTTGCCGTGGAGATCGAGATCTTTTAGATATACATGGCCACTTTCTCTGCTTCATCTTCTCCGGCGAAGAAGACCACCATCGATTTCAAGAGGGGCAAGCAAAATGTTTCGCTTTCAATGAGGATCCAAAGCGAAATTTTTATGAAAGCTCCGATCAATTTTCACCGGAAACAGCTACCGCATCAGCACCACCACCACCAGTTCCACAATACATCTCAAACGGTTTCCCAAAGATCAGATCATTACTTATACGCAAAAGGAAAAAAAAAGTTCAATGGTTTGCTCTCTAGACCCAAGCTCCGTTCTGTCGTCTAAAACGAGCATGCTTCCTATGAAACACATAGACGATGTAGGACCTACGTCGAAGCATGAATGTAGATGCGGTGGGTATGGTGGTGGTTAAGAGATGCCTCGGCGATGGAAATCAAAGAAAATTGGAAGAAGAGGAGGACGAGTACATCTTTAGTTAAGAGATTTCAGATCGATTCGTCCAAGAAATTCGTGTAGATTTTAGGAAATTTTAAACCAGAAAGTTTATGGGACGGAGAGAAAGAGAAGAGGAGAGTTCGAGAGATGATTGTGAGTGACAGGAAGAGCTCATGGCGGTTCGTTTGGATTGAATTTTCTTAATTCGCCTATCACCCAAATTAGCAAACGATTTTGGGAATTTCTTAAACCCTAACCACCCACTATTTTAATGTTCATCAATACTCATAAATTAAATGAACGGAAGAATCGAATTCAATGAAATTGAAAGAACCTACCGAATGAAAATCCTATCTGTAAATCAGAATTGACGAGGAAGAAGAAGCTGAGAAGGTCAAATTTTTTTATGTTTTTATGTTTTCATTTTTAAGTTTTTATTTAATTTGGGTCGGATTTAATGAGTTAATACGGGTCAGCGCCGGAGTCTGTCGACCAGTACACCAGAAAATCAAAGAAAGTCATGGTCATGGTGTTGGGCACATAATTCATGTTAGTTCAGATGTGTATCTATGCTATATCAATAGATGATGTAGTTATCAACACATTATTTTAGTTCGGATGTGTAATCATGCATTCTCGTATAGTTCGGGTAGCTAACGAACAATTTTCCAAATCGATAAATACGTACATTAACGTGTGTGACCATTTCCGTTTTCCACACTTTCTAAAGGTCGGTTTTTATTTCGCTGAAAAAACGTTAAGGGGGTTTATTCTTGTTTTTGGTAAAAGTCAGGGTTTTTTTTACCCATTTTCCCTTAGTTTTGATATCGGCTTATTGGGCCAAATCGGGACGGCCCATTGTCGAATGCCGGCTGGTCGGACTTCCCCTTACCGGAGCTGAAAATTCCACAGCCCTCCGTTGAAGCCTCCGAAGTAGCCGTTGCTTCCCTCTCTCTCGTCTGGTCAAAGTGATGGCTTCGTATGCTACGTTACTGGAGAAAACTCGCGTCCCCCAACCTTCCATACAGAGATTCGCTGTGATTTCCGTTTTCTCCAAGTTACGATCTGCTCCAGAACGATTGGGTTCGGAATCCGAAGCCGGAAGAGAAGCTATCTCCTTCTGCCTCACCTCCGCATCTGCCACTGTCGTTGATCAATCCCTTCGTGAGCTATGTCGATTAGTATCAGACTCCGTTCTCGACCTCTCCCGCGGTTTGCTGGAACTTCAATCAGCCCTCGAAGGATGCGACTCGAAATTGGTTTCCCTCTTTGTGAAGGGTTTAGGGTTTTTGATTCGAATCGGTTACGAACAGAAAGATGGGAATTGGAAGTTCAATTCGACGGAGAATCATCCGTTTGTCAGGGTATGTGATTCATGGATGCGTCCGTATTCTGTGAGAAGTAAGCGGAAATTAGCCAGTCTTTGATGCTTATCCTTGTTGTTGGTTGCAGATTCTTTCTAGCCGAGCGGAGGCACAGACGGAGCTTCTTCACCAAGTGTCACTCTTTGTGATGCATAATCGGCGATTGGGAATGGTGGGAGTATGTGATTTTTTGGAGCCGTTCCTGAATTTCACAATACTGCGTATCCCACTTACAGATTCATCGCCATCTTTGTTTGCGAGGGAGTTAATATCATCAATGGCTTCTCTTTGTTGCTCATACCGCCACGAAGCACTGCCAGTATTCAGATTGCTTATCCGCTGCCTAAATTATATCCCGGGCAAAAATCTGGAAGTAAGTATACATGTTTGCCTGATTATTTCTATAGCTTTCACGGTCAGTTAGTTTGATGAATGCACGTAATCAGATGCAATTCTAGGACGCAGTTCTAAATTTATGAAACTATTCAGGACAATAGAAATTTCAGCTGCGTTGTCAAGACTCTAGTGGATGCCTACACTGTGGTTGCGAGAGACTTGGTTGGAACTAGATTGGTATGTGCTAATTGCCTCATGCCTTCATCTTTATCTTTGTGCTCATTGTCCGACACTCATTCATTTATCTATACTAACAGGAAGTAATAGAAGTTCATCTACTCGGTGTGCAACTAGTAGATACTGTACTATTGCTTTGTGCCTCTCCTCATGTCCAAAACACCGAACAAGAGCCTGTGATCGAATCGTTGAGGCACTTGTTAGCTCTTCAGAAAGACCTTGGATTACCATATTCACGTGATTTATCCTTGGTGGTTCTCTCGCTAGTTTTCATGCTTGCCAATTCCAGTGTCGAGCATGAGCAACTCTCTATTTTAAAGTTCCTGCTTTTTCTGCTCAAATGGAAAAGTGAAAATGGTATGTTTGTCCTGGTGTCTCCATCTTTCTTGTCATTACACTCTTGCTCCGTTTCATTGTCTAATAGTGTAGTAGGTAATTTACTCCAATCAACTTGGTGTGTCCTGCTATAGTATGACTCCCTGTTTTCTTTTTATTTTGGCAAAAAAGTGATGTGTGCATTTTCTGTTGACTGAGAATTGATTCTTTTCAATTCTTTTGTAGAAAACTTGTCGGTTAGAGATGCAGCCTGTTCAAGTGTGGAGCCTCTATTATTGTTCCCTATCATAGCACTGATGTCTTCTCCTTCTAAATCAGTCAAAGGAGCAGCAAGTAAGGTTCTTTCCATCGTAGAAAATGTCTTGGTAACAATGTCAAATGCACCAAAGATTGAGGTCCACACAAGTAAGGGAGATTCACCACTCAGCAGGGTGGGCTCTGTCGTATTTAGGACCATGCAGCAACTCTGGCATCAGGTTTAATTCCTCTGGAGAAACCTGCTATTTTCTTTTGGAAATCTTTCTATAATACGTTACATAGATCCACTCATGGGTTAGGTTATTTTAAATGGCTACTCCTTCGAGGGTTGGTGAGAGTTAAGCATCTTTATTTGATTTATGTCCATATCAATGTATTTCACAAAAGAAACTCAGAGTATTTGAATGTTCTTTTTTCAGAATGACTATGCACCTTCCACGTCCTCCTTCCTCAGAGTAGCTTACATCAATGGAAGTGAAACACAGGAAACTTATCCTGGACCAGTGACTTGGAATTCACTACTTATGGAACATGCTGAACGGTTTTGTGATAGAAAAAAGTTAGCTGCATCATTTTGTCTTTCGCAAGTGATACCTATTTTACTTGGTGCTGTTGCTGGTGTCTTGGTGATGCATCCATCCCTAGGACCTGAGGCTATTGATTCTTTGAGTGCTATTGGTGGCATTGATCCTAAGATGAGTGTCCCGATGTTGCTAGTTGTTCTATATTACAGCAACTTGTTATCTCGAACTGACGTTCCTTGTCAGAGTCTACTGGTGAGACTAATCTCATTCATTTTTCTGTTAATTCCTGTATCTTCAAATCCAAGTGTTTGTTTCTTTTATTTCTTTTTTCCTTTGATCTATTTCCCATTTTATTTCTTTGATTTGCAGACAAAACTTCTGGGATTGCTCCCATCACTAGCTGCACAACAGGTGATGATTCCACTTGTAGTTCAGACTATTACACCAATGCTACACAAGGATGCGAAAGGGTCAGTACACCATTTTCTGATCATTTCTTGTGTATCATGTATTTTTTTAATCGTATTTATAATAGTTGATTCTGGGTTGAAACCTTTACTTGGTCATTGCAAAACTCGATATTCACCTTTGCTCTTTGGTAAACGGGTAGTCTTTGGAAACAGCTATCAGTGGTTCCTTAAATTTTTCAGATTCTGGGCTTATGATTTTATATAACAGGTAGATTTGGAAGCCAAAAGATTAGTATGTGATGTTTCATGCTTTAGCCTACATTTATCAATCTTGTTGAATCGGGATTCTGTGCTATACCTTGTTTAATTTCTGTACTGCCGTTGAACTGAAGTTGACATGAGTAGCTCTGATGATGGTTCATTTTAGTATGTTGTATGCTACAGCCATTAGATTACTTTGCCAGACCTGGGTAGTCAATGACCGTGCCTTTCCGAGTCTGCAAGTAAGCTATTCTCTACCACTATGAAATTTTGCTCAATATTGATGAAGTCAGCTTGTACTATTTTTATGTGTTTCTAATTATTTTAAATACTCAGGAGGTGTTACGTCCGAAAGGATTTATAGACTTTATTTCGGAGAGACATATTTGCATTAGTATGGCTGCTTCCATTCATGATGTATGCAAGAGACACCCTGATAGGGGAGTAGACCTAATCCTGTCCGTTCAGGTATAGTTTCTCAAGTGAGTTTGCTATTGCTGCTTTGGCTGTATATTGAAACTTCTGGAGTGCCATTAATTTTTTCCACTGGATTCATACTCTCTGATAGGCCTGTATAAAAAGCCAAGACTGCTCAGTTCGAGCACTTGGTTTTCAGAGTCTTTCCCATCTTTGTGAAGCCGATGTCATTGGTACTCTCTTGATGCTTGCTTGTGTTAATTAATTCGTTTATATTTACCTCATATTTTATCTTGTAACTTTTGCTTTGTCCATCTAGATTTCTATACGGCATGGGGTGTCATTAAGAAGCATGCTCAAAACATCAAACATGATCCTCTCCTTGCTCATAGGTTAGCAGAGCTCATATCCTAAATCATATTAACAGGCACGATTGAGGTGTTCAAAGTGGTGCATAGATCTTTTAGTCATTGTAATTTGAGGTGTCTGAAAAAATATTTGACGCACTAGCATTATTTTGATGAATATGTTGTAGTGTATGCCTTCTTCTAAAATGGGGTGCAATGGATGCTGAAGCATATCCTGAGGATGCAGAAAAGGTTCTGAACATTTTGTGGGAAATTGGGAGCTCTATGCAGATGCCTCATGATTCCCGATGGACAAAGGCAAGAGTCTCTGCCTTAATCTCCCTTGGTCAGTATGAGGTACGGGCTTTCTTTTCGGTGTGTTCCAGGCCATCTTTGATTTCCTTTGGTTCTAAACTACTAATATTGACATTTTTAATCTAATTCTGATCCATTTTTTCAGGTATCATTTATGGAAAAACAAATTTCTGACCTCACCAGGAATTGTACACATTTGCTCTTCTCGGAGACTAACGCGAAAATTCTGAATGCTTTAGAAGATCTTTCAATCAAGATCATGGTTTACGAGCACAGGTATAGAGCTTGTAGTCTACTGAACTTTTCTGGCTTAGGTCCTGAATCCTCATTAACAGCATATTGAAACTGCTTCTTTTTCTGACCTTTCAGCGTCCGGCGTAGATATGTAAGAGAGAAGAAAGTTCCTGGTAGTAAGATTGAGAAGCTGCTGGATGTGATACCTCAGGTCATCTTCCCTGCAGGTGCAGTTGATACTTCAGCTAAACTAGTCCTTTAATTGTTAGCACAATTAGTGAGAAATGCAAGTGAGTGTTGGAATAAATCAATTAATAAATAAAACCTTATTTAAGGGAGGGGTGCCTAATATTTTTTTACATGTGCATTTGTTTTTGCCTAATAACTAACTTCACTTGTTTATAATTATCAGTTCTTGTTGTTCTTTGCAACTTGAGATTCTTATAAGGTAATGTTGAAATTCGTAGTTGCATCTTCAGTTAGACAAATGGGAAGCGTGTTTGTAGTGAACCATCATATACAGTGTTAAGACTATCGAATACTCAATTCTTTTCATGTTTTCATAATGGATAGACCTTTTCGCCAAATATTTGTAATAATCAGTTATGTAAATTTCTTGGTACTCTGCATGAACTAACCGTAGCACCACAGGAAAAGGAATGAAGACTGGAGAACTACCTGGTGCGGCATTATTATGTCTATCTTTTAGCCCCAGAGATGTGAAGATTGGGTCATCAAGAGTAAGAATATTTAACTTTCTGCTATGAAATTTTCTATACTTCAGCGTACTGAGCTGCATACTTTTAATCGCAGATCTTTCGTGATGTACATGGTCAATACGAAGAGGCATTTAGAGTAGTAGTCAAATCTCTCCAGCTTTCAAGAAATATATCCCTTGCACTTATTTCATTGCAATCACTGAAAGCTTTTATGCGGCGCTGGATGAAAGCTAATATATTGTCCATTGATGCAACGGCTACAGAAATATCATCTGATAAAACTTCTAAAGCTGCAAACAACATCATGAAGGTTTGAGATAATGTGTTTCTGTAGCAGCTTAGTCAAACTTTTCATTTTGAAGTGTTCAAACCTTTATTGAGATGCTGCTGTGTTATTCATGTAGAGTTTGGTAAATATGGCTGAAGAAACTCTTCCCAGGTCTGCAGAAAACATAGCACTGGCGCTGGGTGCACTATGTGCAGTAAGATTTTATGCACATTTTTTATATAAATGTGCTTCCATATCTGTAGTGGCCAAGTGTCTCAATATAGGGTTTAATCTGTTTTTTTTTGTGTCAGGCTTTGCCAGCTGCTGCTCATAATATTAAAGCGACTGCATCAAAATTTCTGTTGGGTTGGTTGTTGGAGCATGAGCATGAACACCGTCAGTGGACGGCTGGTATTTCTCTTGGATTGATTTCGTCATCTCTACACGTGACTGACCACAAGCAGAAATTTCAGAATATATCTGGGCTTCTTGAGGTACTGTCTATACCTATGAGTTAATTACGCCACGTACCATATCGGTCAATGTAACTTGTGGAAATTATAGTGCTAACTGTTTTATGAAAGCGCATACTGAGTAGTAAATTTGAAGAATATGCATGCAAAATCAGTCTTTCTCACTCCTTAAATGAGTTCTTTTCACTTTAGAGTAAACATGCAGCCAAAAAATAATCTTTATCATGTATTTCAGGTTTTGTGTAGCAGTAAAAGCACTCTTGTAAAAGGAGCCTGTGGGGTTGGATTGGGTTTTTCATGCCAAGATCTGCTCACTCGGACTGAAGTGAGCTCTGATATAGACAGCAAGTCCTACAGGAACCAAGAAGAACAGCTCTTAGGAAGGATCGTGAGGTTGCTTTCTTCAATATTACATCGTGTCCTACACACTCCATGTAATATCCTAGAAAGCTTATCTGCGCTGTTCCCACCTGGAAAGGAAGACAACGTTACAAGTCTACCTCAGATGTTGGATGAGAATTCTGATGAATTTGATGATGATACATGGGGTATTGCTGGACTCATCATAGGTTTGGGTATGTCAGTTGGTGCAATATACAGAGCTGGGAAGAAAGATGCTGTTGTAAAGATTAAAAACTTGATCGTATCATGGATCCCAAATGCAGATTCTCTTAAGCAAACTCCAGGTTCTAATAGAAATGTATCAGTGAGAGTTTTTTCAGCCGGTTCCTGCCTTACACTCCCAATCGTGATCACTTTCTGCCAAAAAGTGGAACTGTTTGATACACATGAGGTAGATCATCTAATCAATTGTTTCAAGGACCTTATTTCTGAGTTGTTAACAGTTAAAAAGTCCGGTGCTTTTCATAAGAGTTTGTTGATGGCGTCCTGTATTGGGGCCGGAGACCTCCTTGGTTCTGTCCTGAATGAAGGTATCCACCCTGTTGAGATTGAGTCTGTAAAAGGGTTACTAGAACTATTCAAGGCATGTTACTCTGGACTTTACCCACAAGTTATTCACTTTGGTGGCATGCTCGGAGTTGTTAATGTTTTAGGAGCAAGTGCTGGGAATTTGGTGTATTCCCATCCTCTACCCCGTGCTCCGCCTTCCAGTTCTGAGGAAAACGTAAATTCTCTTGTCATCTCGAGATCCTTGCTCTTTTATTTGCCAGTTAGATTAATGGGAATGGGTTCCTAACATCCATTTATTTTGCTACAGGAAATCTCTAATGTGTCAGGTCCTTTGCTTTCAAACTCATATTTTACGCAGCAGTTGACGCCAATTGTGCAAGAACTATTCCTTATCGCTCAAAATACCAAGGATCGCCAGCTGCAACATTATGCTGCGTGGGCAATCTCAATTCTTAGAAATTACATGCGGTCCGGGGAAGCATCAGGTCTCAGGAATGAAATCCAATCTGATGACTCTCACCGTAATTCCATCTCTCACAATGTTCCTGAGCATGCCATGGTCATGAAACTTGCTCAAGGCCTGACAAATCCAAGTTTGCCTTTGGTATGTCTGCTTAAAAACTTTCTGATAGTTCTAACTTCTAGCTTTCTCTAATCCTTAATGGTTAGAACATAAAAGGAAACTTGAAATTGTTTAATCTTAGGATAGAGATCTCAATCTGTTCTGTTCTCATACTTATTAATCTTTGTTGAAATTTAGGCGGGTAGCTCTCTGAATATTGGCACAATGGCAAGTGCTTTGCGGTGTTTGTCTCATGCTCCGAGATTGCCAGACTTGGACTGGGGAGCAACGATAAGGCGATTAATGAAACAAGAGACTCAGACTGATGTATCTCAATCAGGAGATCTTCCCAAGGAAAGAACTCTTAGGGAAGAGTGCTTAAAATTTTCATTAGCACATGCAAGCGAATTTGATGAACTTCTAGCTTTTCTGGACGAGTTGTCTGAACTATCCAGATTCAAGGCACTAGAGCAGAGTCTCCAGTCATGCCTGCTCTGTCATCTAGGGGATTTAATGAGAATCTTCTCAGGTTCAAGAATGGATAAATTGTTTGACGATATCTCTTGCTTCGTAATCTCGCTATCTTCAGACCAAGTATATAGCTGTGATCAGAAAAGCTCATTGAGGGTCTCTTGTTGGAAGGGTCTGAGTCAGTGTCTCGAAGGAAATTCGCTTGAATCTTCAGAATACATCACAAGGATTGAAAAATGCATAGAGTTGCTTTTTGCGGTCTTACCAGTAGCATCACAATCTCCGAAAGCGGATCAGATGGGTCCAGCGAAAGAGTGGTCAGAGGGAGTTAGATGTTTGCAGAAGTCGGGTCGGGATTGGTTATACAAATTTCTACAGGTATATGTAATAGCTGCCTCATGCACCGGTTTGTAAAGTATATATCATCTGTGTGAACATCTAGCCACTTAACTGATATTTTTCTCGCATGCAGGTTTCAAGTCTTGAACCTGGAAACGGAAAGACTGACTTCCAAGGTAATCTAAAGAAGATCCAGGCAAAAGCCAAGCTAGCAAGACTTGGGTCAATTCCATTTTCCGAGTTAGGAAAATTGAAGGCTATTATATTAAATTGCGAACAGTCAGGTCAGTTAATATCCTCAATTGCTATATGCGAGCTAGATACAATCAAAGATCATGATACAATCAAACTTTTTGTCTTTGTTAGATATCTGGGATGTGCACATTGAGATAGTAGCGGCTCTGCATCACGCCGAAGGAGGAATCAAAAGACAATGGCTCATTGATGCTGTTGAAATCAGCTGCGTTTCGAGCTATCCTTCTAATGTAAGACGCATGTGTGTTAAGATCTCCTTCATCGAAAGTAATTGTCGTCTTCTTATTCTTCTTCTTCTTTTTTAACTTTGAAATTGGTTTTCCTCCTTCTTCAGGCTATTCTCTTTGTGGGCCTCCTCTCTAGTATCTGCTGCGAATACATGCCGTTTCTCACTTTAGACCGATCCATGGTTTTAAGCGATATGTCTGTTACGGTAACTTCTCTCCTGTCTGATCCCAACTGGGAAGTTGTCGCAGAGCCTTTCATCTCGTTTCTATGGACATCATTGGAACGTGTTTACAGTTTTGCAACTGACTCAGACTGTAATGCAAGGCTAAGCTCACAGCAAATTGAGGGAAGCGAAAGAGATTATGCGCCAATGCTTGTGAAGGTGATGCATCACATTTGTGTAGCCTTCAGAGACCATTTGCCTCTGGAGAAACAACTTAGACTTGCTGCTATGGCCATCCCTTGATTCCTTTTAAAATATTGGATGATGTTTATATTTAGCCAGGAGACTATAATTTCGGAGTAGTTTGGTGATTATGAAGGGAAATTTTTTTCATGGCCCTCACTGTTGTATTTATAAAAAAATATTGTTAATTATTGGTTTATAATAGATTCTTATTTTGGTCTATAGCTGCATACATCTAAATGCGAGGATGGATTTGACCTGAGAAAGAAGATTAATTTTAGGGATCTGGTTGTGGATTCATTTTTGAGTTCTTAATTTTGATTTTTGTTGACTGAGATTAATTGGTTGATGAAATAGACGAAGATAATCAGACAAGGAGAGAAACACGAGAAGAAAGAGCTATGGCTTTTTTAATTTCTTTTTTAATTTTTATTTTATTTTATTAATTTTAATAATAAAACTATTAAAGTACTTAAAACGGTATAAAATTTGTAAAACTTTTACAATTAAAACGCTTCGTTTGGAATGACTGTTTTGCGGATGATTTTTGAGTTAAGAAGATTGACTTGCATTTTCCAAAAGTAAATATCGATCTTGCAAAAAAAATAAAGGTGATGTTTTTTTTTTTAACAGAAAACCCTACATTTAATATGGGCAATGCGTTGTTTAGTGTTGTTCTCATTGTAACAGATCCATTGAAGCTTGTTTGTATGATTTCTCATCTTCAGTCTCTTGTATGATTTTTGTTTTTGTTTGTGTATGTTTTTTTTTTTTGTAAAGTAATTTATATATGTTTTTATATAAATTTCATGTAACGAATATGAGCTTTCTTCTTAAATAATATGAGCTTAATGACTTTATCAAAAAAAAAAAAAAAAGAATATGAGCTTAATGTGTATACATTTTCAATAAAATATTTTAGTTTTAGTAGTTATCTTTTATTTTTCATTTTCAACAGCTCATATAGTAGTTATCTTTTATTTTCATTACTAATTTGCCTATGTATATGTCGACTAATATTATTGTTGAAGTTGTTTAAGAAACAAAGAGTTTTCAATTATTTAAACTTCAATTTTTAGTTCAATGTTCAAAGGTAAATTTTAAATTTGTTACGGAAAATATGATCAAGCAAAAAATGAAATAATTTTTTTTTTTTTAAAACCAAAATATATATATATATATATAAAATGTTCTTATCATCGCAATCGCAATTCGCAAGCACATAGCCAATAAGCGAAACCGCATGGAGTGTGTTGGACTTGGAACACTATCCTCTTGGCACAAGATCTCCCACAGCCACGTGGCACAATCACAACCTCTACCTATCTCCTGGACCACGTGAATCGAGTTTGTGGAAATCTGAAACCAACCAATCAGAACTCGCTGACGTGTCCATCTGCTAATCCCCTTGAAAATGAACACTTTCGGATCTCTATTATAAAAACGAAAACCCATTTCATTGACATAACACCAACAACATCTCATTCTCATCTCAGTGTTTTTGTTTGGAGTTAAGATTCAAAGAATGGCCACGTCAGCAATCCAACACTCTTCTTTCGCCGGCCAAACGGCCCTCAAGACCTCCAACGATCTCCTCCGCAAAGTTGGAGCTTCCAACGGCGGTGGCCGCGTCGTCATGCGCCGTACCGTCAAGTCTACTCCTCAGAGCATCTGGTTCCTCCTCCAATCTCTCCCTCGGCTTTTCCTTTATTTTTGTTTGAAACTTTTAAGTTTTATAAAAGGAAAAATAATACATATGACCAAGTACCAACCAAATCTACTATGGATCGAGATTCGAATATATATATTTTTTTTTTATTTATCAAAACAGATATTTAATTTTCCTAAAAAACTATATATTATGTTTTTTCACTATTCGAATTTGATTTCGTTTGTTTTTGTTGGTTTAATATATATCTTAAAATGAATAACTATCACAAAATGATCCATCCGTTTTTTGTTTCCTCAATTTTGATTTATAACTAATCACCAAAACATCTAATTAACCAAAAAAAAACGTGACAGGTATGGACCAGACCGACCCAAGTACTTAGGACCATTCTCAGAAAACACACCATCGTACCTAACCGGTGAGTACCCCGGAGACTACGGTTGGGACACCGCCGGTCTCTCGGCGGACCCAGAAACGTTTGCAAAGAACCGTGAGCTCGAAGTAATCCACAGTAGATGGGCAATGCTAGGCGCTTTAGGCTGCACCTTCCCAGAGATCCTCTCCAAAAACGGAGTCAAATTCGGTGAAGCCGTGTGGTTCAAGGCAGGATCTCAGATCTTCTCCGAAGGAGGACTTGATTACCTCGGAAACCCTAACTTGATCCACGCGCAAAGCATATTAGCGATATGGGCTTCTCAAGTTGTGCTGATGGGCTTAATTGAAGGGTACAGAATCGGAGGTGGGCCTCTTGGTGAAGGGCTTGACCCGCTTTACCCCGGTGGGGCGTTTGACCCATTGAACTTAGCGGAGGATCCAGAGGCGTTTTCTGAATTGAAAGTGAAGGAGCTCAAGAACGGTCGTCTTGCAATGTTCTCGATGTTTGGATTTTTTGTTCAAGCCATTGTTACTGGTAAAGGTCCCATCGAGAATCTGTTCGATCATCTTGCGGACCCTGTGGCTAACAATGCCTGGTCTTACGCCACCAACTTCGTCCCCGGCAAATAGAATTTGATCTGATAAATCTATGTATATTTTATCTTTAATGCATGGTAATATCTTGGTCTGTTGGTTCAAACTTCTTTTGCTTGCTTGCTTGGTGAAAGAAACTCTCGTTAGCTTTCAGGCTCTCTTGTCTTGTGTCATTTGATCTATAAATTTGTGAACGGCTCCAGACGGTGTCACTATCCAGATTCATCGAAAATCTCATTTTTCTACAGTAGTTCTACAATAAATGTTAAAATTAGAACAAATAATATACTTCCAAGAATACGCTCCTAGCCCCAAAAAAAATAATAAACTTCCAAAATGCGTGCCGTTTCTAGATTCCACACTATTTTTCGTCTCGACCAAAGCAAGTGTCCAAGTCCAACTATGTATATACAAGAGAAGTATTAATAACGGAAAAACAAAGATCTGCTGATACAAAGACCCAACCAGTGTTCTTGGAAGGCCAAATGTAACACAATACACTTTTTTTTTTTGTCTTCTCTTTTGTCTTTTTCTTTTTTTTCTTTCACATTCTACTATCCAACAAAAGGGCAAAAAAACTTGGATATATAAATATATATATTTGCTACCAACAAAATATTAACGTCTCACGAATTGGCTTAAAAGCCTAACACGGAGAAAAGACCACTAATACCAGATCCAACAAAAAAAGTTATGTTTCTGCGACAAAAGATTACCTCACTGACGAATTTTCTTCCCCAACTTAATCATTTCTCTGTTCCAACTGTTCTTCATCAGTACCTGACGCCACAATCTCTTTAGAAGCTCCTTCAATGGACTCGCTGTTACTTTTATTGTTGCTATTGTCGCTTTCTTTGGCCTCTCGTTCATCCAAAGAATTGTCCTCTCCAGAGACATTTGTGTTCTCTGCTTCTTCTGTAGAGGCGGCTTTGACTTCATCTGCTGGTTTAGGGTCATTAGAAACAGAAGAAGTGGGCTTGTTTTTGCTGCTAAGGTGGTCACGAGAAACAGAGAGATTATTATTGCTACTATTATTCTCTCTGTTGCTTTGACGTGTTACCCACACGAGCTGCAACATGTGTTCTTGCCAGCACTTTGCATTAGCAAACGCTTTCTCGGCTGCGCTGCGTTTCACAAATGTGACACAAGCTGCACGGTTTTCGTGATATGTTTCATCCTGATCCTTGCCACTATCAATTGATGCATTGTCTTCAAGTTCCACTTTTGATACTTCACCATAAGAAGAAAAATGTTCCTTTAAGACAGCAACCTAGAAGTAGAAAATAGTTCAAACCATCAGTAAGTGAGTCAGTGACCTAATAATCCCTGTAGAATCTAATAGTATCTAATTTGAAAAATGGGAAATTTTTGCACATTCATAAAGTAGAGCAAAGAAAGGGGACGTACATCGGCTAACCCGGTTGGCAAAGGAGGAACCACTTTGATGGTAGTGGTGCGGTTGTCTAACTTATACCTATTTACCATAGGAGTGTTCAAACTTGTGGTAAATGAATAAGGTCTTTGCTTCAAGTTTTTTGAATCAGGCGATGGCGTTTCTGTGCTTAGTTTAGCAGTAGAAAGTGGTTTCTGGATAGGCACTTTCTTATCTGTCGATGACTCTGTTTTTGGTGATGAGAATGCGGCACTGGAATTAGAGGCTGTGTCTACTTTAACCCGCTTAGCATCTGGCTCATCTGCTTCCTCGCACTTGACAACCGTACCCTGAGAAGATTTAGAGCAAAGATGATATGAATCTTGTCCGAGTAAATAAATTCAACTCCATCTACGTGATTGATGTTAAGTAAGACAGGATCAACATTTGTGTTTTCTAGTGTATAATTCCATAGCTGAAACATCCCTACGCAAAAATAATTATATCACAACACACGCATGTCTACTCAAATCTCTGTATGAAACAAACTCAATTTTATATTATTATTAGAACTCAAATCTGCACTTTTCTAGCATTTTACACTTCTTCAATTTCCCAAAAGACACTTCTGAGATTCAAATCTCATACTTCTACATCTGCTTAACTTTCTAGTGACTGCTAAATTGTATTTTTTCTTCTTTCAAAAAGGTGTTAATGGGGTTGAAAAAAAGGGATTCAGTTACTTGTTCTTACCTGTTTTTGAAGTGTCGCTAACTTTTTGCGGAACTCATTACGCTTCTGCTCCAGCATTTCCTGCTTTTTTCGAAGCGTCTCCTTCAACTGCTCAAGAGTGTCTGCTTTTTTCTGCTGAAGCTGCGTGACCTTGGGACCACTAGTAACCCCCACAGGCTTAGGCTGTTCAGAGGATGATGGGGCTCCACCGGTGTGGAAGGCAGGACCTTTTGTAATGGAAGATACATGGTTGCTTTTTGATGCTGCAGCAATAGGAAGCTGGTTCTGACCTCCAGAAGCAGTCATACCACGACCCTTCATAGAAGCACCATTGCCAGTGGACAGGCCATTATCAGGTATACTATCTCTATTTGCCCACCAAAGTTTGATAAAACGGTTACCCATCACAGCATCAGGTGCCCTGAGAGCAGATTCAGCCTCTTCGCGTTTTGAGAACTGAACAAATGCTCGGTCACTATTTATTGGGATGTGAATGTCAATAACTTTACCAAATTTCTGAAAATGGGCAAGAATGAGGTCCCTTCTGTTGCTCTCGTGGGGAACACCATTCACAAATAGAGTCCGCATTGCCTTTTGTGTTGGTTTTCTTGTATTGTTCATCGCATCATTTGATGAATCAACAACTTTGGCGACACTTTCACCAACATGGTTTTGCTTACCGTGGCGGGATGAATTAACTGAGACTTCCTTCAACTGGTCTTCAAGACCAGCTGATGAATTTAATACTGTATCAGCTTTTTCTTTGAAATTTGCTTGACTATTAGAACCACGCATTCTGCCCCAAACCGATTGACTTGTGCTTCTTGAGTCTCGAATACCACACGCATTTTCAGGGCCATCTTGGTTATTGTCATCCAGTGGAGCTACATTCTCATCAATCCCATGAGAATTTAGTGCAGATAATGCCCCTGAAGTTTCACCAGCACTGTTATTCCACAAAGGTTGATCAGGATCGTAAAACTCAGTTCCACCTGCACTAGGATATGCATCACCATATCCCAAGCCATCAACAGCCATTCCGCCCTCGTTAATCTTCCCATGAGCTCCTTTAGTATTCATGAAATTAGCACACCCAAACTGTGCAGGCACTGGTTTAGAAGAAGCTGCCAGATGAGGTGCACCAGGGATTGAAACGGGAAGGTTGAACTGTGATAGACTCTGCACAAATGGAAAATGAAGGAAAGTTACTCACTTAAGTATATACAAGAGAAGAACAGTGTAACAAAATGGTAGTAATAAGAAATTTATCATGCAATAAAAAGTATTTGCTATTTGACAACCAAGATAATATGCATCTAAATAGCAGAATGGAGTTTTTCTGAGAGGTAAAGCTAACACTGAAAACATTAGAGAGTTTAATTTAATGTCACCAAGAAGTACTGCTGAAAGGCATAAAATGGTCATACTACTAGCAACTTAATCAAGAAACAAAGATGTGCTGAAATTCAGTATAGGATCATGCAAATAGTTATCAAATATCCAGTAAAACCTCTAGGATCTATTGTGTCTTTCAATTAAAATCCGATCCCAAGAAAGAAAAAAATTCAAGAAAACATACCTGGACATCGTCAACAACAATACGATTAATTCCATGCTCCATCGGACACATGTCCCCTCTGAGGCAGAAACCACGTTCCTCAAAGTCTCTGCATCGCTGCCGAGGAATACCCATGTTGAGTGAAGCATTTAAGGGCGGTCTTAGGGACCCAGTTAAGTGATGGAAACCATCCAGGCCACCATTTGGAACTCCAGGAAGCATTCCAAAAGCAGGCCATCGTGCACTTTGAGCAGCTGAAACACCAGCTAGTCCCCTTCCTCCAAACATGCCCGGAACCATATGAGATGAGAGATCAACAGGATTAAACCTGGAATCACGCTGGGTCCAAGAGCCATAATTTCCTCTACCTCTACCAGGACCAGTGTCCCTTGAAAACATTGGGTTTGATCTTGTTCTTTGATTATCAAACTGCACACGCTGTGCTGATGCTGCCCCTAGAGACCGCTTTTCATGTTCACTAAAGGTACTGCCATTTTCAAAATGTCTATAATTTTTCCTGTACGGCCGTGAGAAAGCCTGATCTGAAGAATCTTGTTCCAAGGACTGAGACCTCGTCTCTTCTTTCCTACGGTGCTTATGGTTGCGATCGTCATCCTCCTCCTCGCTGATCTCATGCTCCTCAGGGTCACTCATACAATCGGGTGGAGATAACACACTTTGCTTTGGGGAGGAAACGGAAAGTTCCATGGGTCCACTTGGAGAATGCAGAGCTTCTTGTCTCTCATACAAAACTCTGATACAGTTTGGTGTCCATCAGATTATTGCACAACAAAGAATAATATACCAAACGAAACCCTAACGATGTAATGTGCAATCAATGCCTTACAACAACTACCTATGTCTCATCTTCCTCTTAGTGATTATAAACCAACAATTATCTCTCTCGAGATCCAACAGACTTACGGGTTTCATGCTTCGCATATGCTATTGATTAAGCTCCTAATTCCCACAACAACTCGAAACCTCTAACCAATTAAGATAGCTCCAGAAAAGTAACAACAATCGGCAGAAACTTAGGGTTTAAACGAACCTAGAGAGCTTCAGAAATTAAGATGAAAAAAAATTCAAAAGGGAATATAAATCTTACAGCTGCTCCCGGAATAACCAATGACTCTGCCGCTCTTCTTCACAGCCAAAAACCTGATTCAGGCCCGATGACCTAAATCAAAAACAATGGAAGGACATCTTGGGGAAGAAATTGGAGAAAACTATAGTGGCGGAGCGATCGTCGATGAAGACTAAATCCGCGGCGGAGATTATTCGCCGTCGACCTTCCAGAATTACAAGGAGAAACCTGAGAATCACGTCGCCGATAACGACTGCTCTCGTCGTTAGGGTTTGAAGGAGCTGCCGAATAGCTTAGAGAGAGAAGGTAGAGAGAGAAGGTAGAGAGAGAAGGAGGGGCTTGCAAGTAAACAAGGCAAGACGAGGAGGAGAGAAACTAGACTCGAAATTTGGATTTGCTACCCCGAGAGTTCTTCAAGTTTACATAACGACCCAATACTCCTATTTATTTCTGTTTTTGCCTATCCACATAGTATAACATATTCCTAAATTATGAAATTAAAATTCAAGTCCTCGGCTGTGTTTTTTTTCATGTGAACCAGGACAAAAACTAAAGAGTGTGAAATTGAATATGTCGTCTCAAATGTTTCACAAATCGATCGTGGCTGCTTCTTCAAATGGCGTTTCCTTCGGTATTTTATTTATTTTTTTTTTTGTTAAAAGGTATTCATTCTTTCGGTATTTGAAATTTCCTTTTTGTTTTTTGGTAATCCAGAATTCCAGTCTGAAATCTGAATCATAAACATTATGCCGCCTTCACTGTTGGTCGTGGTTTCGCACGTCTCCCACAAATTAATTTGTATCGAGGATTCAGAAATTTTCAGTTAAATAGAGCTTCGCTCGGCAAATGAAAAGGAACAAAAGATTTATGGATGTGCCTTGAAGGGTTGCCTACGTACCCTAGATTGGGGATCAAGCCAGATCGTAGCTCGCATTTTATACAATGAGATCGGGTCTCGACGACGGTGTGAGGTCGGCGTGTTTCCATGGTTCGACCCGAGGTCGGCATGTTTCGTCTTGTGAGGTCGACGGTGAGTGTCTTGTGGTTGGCGAGGTCGGAGAGCTTGTGACGGTGAGGTCGGAGAGCTCATGACGGCGAGGTCGGAGAGCTCGTGACGGCGAGGTCGGAGAGCTCGTGACGGCGAGGTCGGAGAGCTCGTGACGGCGAGGTCGGAGAGCTCGTGACGGCGAGGTCGTGGCGGCGAGGTCGGAAAGCTCGTGACGGGGAGGTCGAAGAGCTCGTGATGGCGAGGTCGGAGAGCTCGGCGAGAGAATTATTTAGAAAGAGAAAGTTATTTAGAGAGAGAGAGGGACTGAGTGTCCCCCCTGGTGCTTGTCATCCTTCCTCTATTTATAGAGTGAGTTTAGAAAGTGACAATGACTTGAAATGGGTTTCAATTTTGATGAACCGTAATTTGATTTGGATTGGATTAGGTGAGAGCTGTGCTAGACCCACCACCAACAGTCACATAAATTTCATTTTGCTTAAAAAATGCATTGAGATCAATGTGGTATTTTTCATAACAACCGCATAATTGGTCGTAGTTTGTATAACCTTAACAATCTTCCCAGAGAAAACAAATTATGAATATGACAAAACAAAAAAGTATGTATAATAAATTAACATGAAAGTAATAGCGAATATATTTTTCGTTTTTCGGTAAAATGTCATTTAAAACATTTAGAGTGACTAGCTATAATTAATTGAAATTGTAATAGGATCGAGAACTCGAACTCTGATTATTTAACTAACACGGTGAATGATTCAACCACTAAATCAATATAATTTATTAGCTAACACACACACACTCACAAATACAAATTGATAGAATTTTACCTCTCAGGAAACAACATCTGAAAGAAAGAAAGAGATTTTTGTTGCCGTTGAAGCAAGAGAAGACGAATGAAGAGAAGCTGAATACGAGTGAGCAAAACCTCTAGAGATGGAAGACATAAATGGGTTTGATTCTGTGTGTTTCAGATTATTATTTTAAAGTTTACAGGTCAGGTCGGGTCTTATTAGTTTCGGTTTAAAATCGTGTTTAACTGGTTAATGATTGGTTTTAAACACTCACCGTTAATTTCAAAATTAGTGTGAAAATAGAAAAATAAGTTTTGTATATGTGAAAAATAAATGTATAAATACCATTTAGTGTAGTTTTAGACATATATAGCATCAAACTTTGGATGAATTGAGTGAAATATAATAGCAGCTAGCTTCCAGCACACGGAAACCACCTACCAGCTTCTAAGGAAAACCAGCACCTGGTGCCTTATGGCCCTAGCAAAGCAATTCTGAGATGCCCTCGAATATGATGCTAAATTGCTAATCATGTCCTGTCTTTGTGTGTTGTTCTAAGGAAAGAAAAAAAATAGCTGGTCAATCCTATACAAAATATCATAGTTATAAAGTTACAATTGAATTGATCTTATGTGGTATAAAAAGATCACCTGTAAATGTAATAATATTATTGGATAAAAAAGTTTATTAGTATTCTCTTTCCTAACTTCTCTTTTAACAATTCCAGAATTTTTTAATAACAATATTAATATTCTCTTTCCTAATAACTTCTCTTTTAATAGTTAAGCTCTTTATGGTGAGATATGAATAGGGCTGTCAAAATGGGCTGTCCACGTCCATTTAGACCCGTCCAATAGTATCCATTTTGATTGTGGACAAATTATGTCCATGTCCATTAACGTCCATGTCCATTAATGACCATGCCCATTAACGACCATGTCCAAATGGACTGTCCATTAGTGTCCATTGGTCAGAATATAAACAATTGTTTAAAAAGTAAAATTAATAATTGATATATAAATAATAATTTTTCTTTACTTATAATTCCGTTTTCCCGCAAAAAAACAAAAAATCTCGTTTTCCCGCAAAAACGGAAAATTATTTTTTCTCCCCAAAAACGTAAAATTTCGTTTTTCCGCAAAAAATGTAAAATTCTGTTTTCCCGCCAAAAACGTAAAATTATGTTTTCTCCCCAAAAACGTAAAATTATGTTTTCCCGCCAAAAACGTAAAATTTGGTTTTCCCGCCAAAACGTAAAAATTATGTTTTCTCCCCAAAAAACGTGAAATTCCGTTTTCCCGCCTAAAATATAAAATTCTGTTTTCCCGCCAAAAACGTAAAATTATGTTTTTTCCCAAAAAACGTAAAATTTCGTTTTCCCGCCAAAAAACGTAAAATTCTGTTTTCCCGCCAAAAAACGTAAAATTGCGTTTTCCCCGCCAAAAACATAAAATTTCGTTTTTCCCGTCAAAAACGTAAAATTTCTTATCCCCACCAAAAACGTAAAATTTTGTTTTCTCGCTAAAAACGTAAAATTCCATTTTCTCGCCAAAAACATGAAATTTCGTTTTTCCCGTTCCTGCAAAAAACGTATATTCCGTTTTTCTCCCAAAAACGAAAATTTTGTTTTCCATCAAAAACGTGAAATCCCGTTTTCCGTTAGTAAATCAAAATTACATTTTTTTATTTTTCAATAAAAAATGTTATTTAAATATTTCATGAAAATCAATTTTGACCTAGTTTTTAAAGTATTTTGGACAGACCATGTCCACTTTGTCCAAGCCCGTTCAAAATTAGACCAAGCCTATTTAGACCGCTTTGTATATGGGCTTGTCTATGTCCGGTCCATAATGTTGTGGACATGGACAGCCCATGGGCGGCCCGCCCATTTTGACACCTCTAAATATGAATAACCTCTTGGGTAGTCTATCTATTTCCCCACGAACTATACCCATATCACACCAGATCCCCACCAAACTATGACCACTGTATATATCCCTACAAAATGAAAGTTAAAGATCTAAATCCCCCTCAAAAAGAGTTCGAAGCTTAAATCCCCACAGAAAAAAGTTCAAAACGTATTTCCCCATATAGATCGGTTTTAGATGGTTTACTATTTTTTAATTGTTATTAACCATGTAAAACCGACTCTTAACCGAATTATGACCAGATTAGATTTCTAAACCACGGGTTAGGACCCATATCCGATTTATGAACCATACCCGATTTTTTTATTATTATTTTAATTAATAATAAAAAAATTTACAAAAAAAAAAAAAAAAACTTCTACGACGCCGACTCGGCGACTCCTTCCCGTCGTGAACCAGACAACGATTCCCCCATCCCTCCGACTCCTTCCTCCATCGCCACTGCAATTAAAAAATCAACCTCATCACCGTCAGCATCCACCACCACAAGCAGCTCCTCCTCCTCGTAGCCCTAATTCCGCTTCTCATCCGCCGATTTCTTCTTGCGAGCCACTGCTTCTTCATCACAGTCTCCTCCTCCTCCCGATTCAAAGCTTCCTCCGCTGCTTTCGATTCTGCCTCCATTAACCGGCACTCCGCCTCCACCTGCCGATTCTCCACCGGCGGACTCAAACAATTCTCCGCCACCACCAAAATCCACTAAATCCCCTTCTCCTCCTCCTTCGGCAGATTCAGAAACACCACCGGCTCCACCGAACGAATCGATAACCCTCCTCCATCTCCAGACGTTCAATCGCCTCCTCCACCATCATCTACAACAAACCCAGAAAAACCACCATCAAAATCTCAAGAAAATCGACGAGAGGAGGCAAATCGGCGAGTTCAGGGCTGCTGCTTGATGAGATTGGATTGTGAAGCACCGAGACATGGCTTTGGTGGTCTCGTTTAAGGTATGAGGAGCCGACGAATTTGCTCGAAGAAAAACAGAAGAAAACGGATCGAAGAAGAAGAAGATGAAGTGTTGGGTCGGTTTTGTTTGAGTCGGGTCGGTTTTGTTTGAGTCGGATCGGGTTTTTTCGGTTTGGTTTCGGGTTTAATGGTTTAAGTTCGGGTTTAGCTCACAAACCGTGAAAATCGACATCCGTGGAGATTTAAGCTTCGAACTTTTTTTTCGTGGGGATTTAGATCTTTAACTTTCATTTTGTAGGGATATATACAGAGGTCATAGTTTGGTGGGGATCTGGTGTGATATGGGTATAGTTCGTGGGGAAATAGATCGTCTACCCTAACCTCTTTAATCATAACTAAGATTTTTATTTAATTTTTAGTAAATGTAACATGCTCCGCAAATTTAGCATAGACTGAGATTGTTCCCCTCTAATTAAAAATATTTCCTATTTTTTTAATAGTAGAGAAAGTCTACTATTTCCTTTTTGTTTTATTAAAAAGATTTACTTTAACTTGAATAAGGAAGGAATCTATAAAAGTAAGTATACAATACCCTAAGAATTTGCGTGGTTTGAGTCTATCAAATATTCTTTGAAGATCTCGCAACCATATTATTCATCTCTGGTTCTTCGTCTACACTCTGGTTGATCTTTTCGCTCTCGATCCGACGATTTATTGGTAATTTGATTCTAATAGTATTTTTGATCGATGGATGACGATTATTTGAGCTTCGAGGAGGAGGAGGAAGAGGATGATGATCATCAAGAGGAGTGTTACGTCGTCGAGGATGAGTCCGATTTGCAAGACGCGTCCTCCAGAAAATCAACGAGCCAGATCATCACGAAGGAATCTCTGGTAGTGGCACAGAAGGAGGTTTTAGCTAGGGTTATGGAATTATTATCGGTTAAGGAGAACCACGCGAGGACTCTTCTTATTCATTACCAGTGGAACGTGGATAAGTTGCTTGAAGTTTATGTCGACAGAGGCAAAGATAGTTTGTTTAAAAGTGCTGGTCTTTCTGTTTTTGATCCTTCCTTGATTAATTCGAGGAAGACGATGAATTGTGATATCTGCATAGAAGAGGATTTACCAAGTTATGCGATGACGAGAATGGAGTGTGGTCATTGCTTTTGCAACGATTGTTGGAAGGAACATTTTACTGTCAAGATTAACGAGGGCAAGAGCAAAAGGATTACATGTATGGCTCACAAGTGCAACGCCATTTGCGATGAGGATGTTGTTAGGAAACTTGTCTGTCCGGAATTAGCTGACAAGTTTGACCGTTTCCTCGTTGAGTCATACATAGAAGATAACAAAATGGTCAAGTGGTGTCCAAGCACACCGCATTGCGGGAACGCGATAAGAAAAGTTGAGGATGATGGCGAGGTCGAGGTCGAATGTTCGTGTGGTCTTCAGTTCTGTTTCAGCTGTCTGAGCGAGTCTCACTCTCCTTGCTCTTGTCTCATGTGGAAGCTATGGAGAAAGAAGTGCGAAGATGAGTCTGAGACAGTTAATTGGATCACCGTTCACACGAGAGTGTGTCCCAAATGCAACAAACCTGTTCACAGGAGTGATGGATGCAATCTCATGACTTGTATTTGTGGGCAGCATTTTTGTTGGTTGTGTGGTGGAGCTACTGGAGCAGACCATACCTGGACGAGTATCTCTCTTCATAGTTGTGGTAGGTACAAAGAGGACAAAGAGAGGCAAATGGAGAGAGCCAAGAGGGATTTAGATAGGTACACGCATTATCATTACCATTACAAAGCACATACCGATTCATCAAAGCTAGAGGATGAACGTAGGAAGAGTATCCTTGACAAGGCAGAGTCAAATTCAGAAAAGAACAATCAATTGGTGTTTATAGATTACACTTGGCTAACAGATGGAGTCGACCTGCTATTCAAATCCAGACGAATTCTTTCATATTCGTATCCTTTCGCCTTCTACATGTTTGGCGAAGAGCTGTTCAAAGATGAGATGAGCGATGAGGATAGAGAGATGAAGAAGAATCTGTTTGAAGATCAGCAGCAGCAACTTGAAGGTACTGTTGAGAGACTTTCCAAGATTTTAGAAGAGCCTTTTGATGAATATAGTTTTGCTGACATAGTGAAGATGAAGGATCACCTCAAAAATTTTTGTTTTGTGGTTGATAAACTCTGCAAGGAAATGTATGAGTGCATTGAGAATGAGTTATTGGGTCCAACTCAAGCTGGAATCAACCACAGCATTGCACCTTACAGATCAAAGGGAATAGAGAAAGCAGTTGAGTTTTGTGCTGACATATCCTGATCTTCGGATTGCGGTTCAAGCAGAGGGACTTCAATGGTGAGTAATATTAAGGATCAGGGAACTTAGAAGACACCAGTTTCTCTTCGTAGCATCAAAAAATTTAGTTTTACATTTCTCGTTTTAATAGTTTCTTGTTTCGTAAACAGTTGATGCAGTGCAGAATACAAATTTATTTTGGTCATTCTTCTGTTTTTTTCCGTTAAGGTTGAGTTATCTCTTCTTCTTCATAGACTTATAGATTCATCACTTCATGTCTTCATGGAGTAGAAATCCATGTAGAAAGAAAAAGAAATAGATTGCATGATGATGACGAGTTATACCTATGTGACTTCTCTAAAAACAATTTATATGGGACCCCAAAGAATCTACCATTCACTTTGATTTTATTTTATCCAGTCAAAAAGTGCATGCCAGACTACTTCCAATCTTTAGATACAAATTTCTTTTGAAGCATAACACAAAACGTCGTGCAGTTCTGTAGCGTTTTCAGCAAACGACGTGCAGTCTTTTAATGTAGATTTTTTTTTGTTAACTTCATCCTATCTACTGTAATCTTACTTACAACCACCTCGGTCCAGTTTTATCACTATCATTAGCATGTGCTCTCTAGGAGCTAGTTTTTGTGTTGGCGTGTAAATGAGAAAGTCACAGAAACGAGAAGATGCTTTTAAATCCAAGAAAAGAATCAGAGTCATTAGACTTACTTGGAAGCATCGAGCAGAATGCTTTCTTCTGCTCTAAGTTGGTGCTGGATCTCTTTGCCATCGAGATATCAAAGGACAGCATTTCTGCAGTCGCATCAGATGTGATGCTTTGTCTTTTAGAAGAAGGACTAACCATTAATCCGTATGCTCTATACGGACTTATCTCTGCGTTTCTTCCTTCTTGAGAAGAGATGGTTAAAGGATCCTCGATTTTTGATGTGGCGAGTATTGGAGAATTCTTGGACCTTTTCCTTATGTAGTTGAATACTGTTTCATCAGAGAATGGTCTTTCTGTTTTCCCTTTTTCAGATCAATGGGGGAGGTAATAGTTAGAGTTTAAGCAAAGATGTATAAACGCAAAATAAACTTCAGAATAAATGATGATTTACTCACCATTTTTATCTGCAAGGCTTGCATAACCCGGGCTTGTAATTTGCTGTGCGCTTTCTTTGATGTTTTTAGTATTTGTAGTTAAATCAAGCAAAGAATCATACTGAAATAGAGGATCGAGTTCAGGAGAATTCTCCAATAAGCTCTTCCTTTTCAGAGTTGATTTTTCTGATGCCGGAGAGGTTGGATTCAAAGTGGTCAATGAAGGAAAACACTTTGCTTTTTCACGTATGTGGTCAAAGACTGTATGTTCATTGATAATGACACAGTCGTCTTCTTCCATCGTCACATAGGGCTCTTTCTCTGCAAGGAGTTTTGTGTTGCAAAATTGTTAATGGAATACAAAGCACACAAAAATAACTTGTGACGGATTTAAATTTGTATTGAGCATCTAACCTTCTTCTGAATCTTCATCTATGAGATTGAAACTAGGCCTGTAGAAGTAAATTGAGCAGAAAGTTGTATTCATGACGAGCATATGTATTTATGGGTACTGGAAAGAAATCAATAATAAGACACTTTCTGAGCAAGAAAGTAAGAGAAAATGGACTCACATATCATCTTTTTGATACTTTTGGTTTGAAGGTCCGGGTTTAACTGGGTTGTCATCATCTACTATGCAGACATCCACCATAGGAGGATAATAGTGTGGCAGCCTGTTTTTGCTTTGATAATATATTTTGCTGTTGTTTGCCTTCTTCAGTAGAAGTGTTTCATGGAGATCAATACCAACTACAAAACAAAAGCCCGGGAATACACACTTGATAATTAATTAAGTTACTTTATGTTTCAGTGTCTCACTCACTACTTGGTTATCAAGCTTTGCTACCAAATCTGTGATGTTATTTTGAAGACCTAACTGTATTCTTCGAAGATGAGATCAGCCTTCACGGTCACCTTCGCTTGTTGGGGTCTTTCCAGGAGTATGGTTACGCTATAGGGACTAGAAGAATGCAACAAAGAAGGTAAGAATTATTTCAAATCTTAAACCATGTTAGACGACGAGTTACATTGGGTTAATGATGATAGAGTGACCGGCAGATAAACATACCTGGAGAAGTCATCCATTCTGCTGCCATAGAAATATCACTGATTAGTTACATTTACATGAATGTCTAAAAGAAGCTTACGTGAAACACGAGAATGTTGGTAAAAAGTCCTCCATGAACCAATTCGTTATTAGAAGAAACATTATGGTTTATCATCGGTTAAGTAAGTGCGCATCACCTTATTTTCTCATGAAAGTGGATAAGATTTTCTTCCTCTGAACCAACAATCTGCCAGAAAAAGGATACAGATGAGTAGCTCATATAGTAGTTATCTTTTATTCATGAGCAAATCACAAGACTATGCAGAGAAGTGGAGACGCAGGTACAGTATCTTCAGCAGAGTTGGAATATAACTGCTGAAAATTAAAGAAACCAACCATGTCAGCATAATGGCGTTTTGTGGATTGCAGAGGTTGTGATAGTCGTGTCAATGTGACAGCTAGTTTAGATACCCCTTGCTTATGACACTCAACTTCTTCGACCTTGATTTCTACTTTTGGAGGTAAGGAAGATAGAGATTCCTTGATATGATTTCCAAAAGGATATTTTCGACCGGTAACAATCTCTATCCTTCTTGGATCAGCTTCAGCAAGAGCTTCAAATGACCTGACTCCCATCGTGTGAAGCGCCTAGCAAAAGAATGTATTCAGACAAAAGTTATCAAGAAAAAAAATTCACTGAAGCATCTGAAAATGTAAGGTGCAGTGAACGAGCTTATAAAGAGCAGACAGAGATCAAACCTTTGCTGTAACCATTCCAATGCCAGGCAATTGTTTCAGCAAATATGGACTGTCGTCCCAGAGCTTCTGATAGAGTGATTTGGCTAGAAGAGTTGAGCTAATCGTTCCTTTATAATTCTTTTTGTATATAAAGTACTCTTTCATGCATCTGGCTATTCTGGATCCATTGGAGCATATCGAATTAGCGTCCTGAAACAAAAGATCCAATTTTTAGATGCAGAGCAAAGAAGTAAGGGTGATAAAGTGATTAGAGGGAGCCATGAATATAATATTGGTGTACCTGAGTCATGGATAAATCATGGACTGAAGGATCCCCAGTCAACCAATCATTTGCAAGCACAAATAGTTTCTCTTCTCTGGTTTGGATGCGTTTTTTCCGCTTTCCTTTACTATCGTTGATGTGGAATCTGAGCCGCCCTTCTTTATCTGCATTTACATCATTTAAGGTCTTCTTCTCATTGCGTCGGAGCTGTATCCCTTCGTTTTTCCAAATAAACAAAATTAGTTTATTCATCAAGTAAAAACAGCTATGTACCAAAGCAAATTTGACATACAGGATATCTCTTCAGCACGGCATACAATATGAAGAGCCTCGTCCAAGCTATAGCCCGTTGGCGCATGAATAATGTACTTCATTGTGTCAAACTTTAGATAATACTTTGTCATCAGCCTTCCAGGCTCTACAAAAACAACGAGAGTCAATTCTGTTTTGAAATCGAAGATATGCAATCATAAATCTCAATACCTTCTGGTTTCAAAACAAAACCGTCTGTGTCAGTCCAGATCATCTGATAACGTGACAGCTCATTGATCTTCTGAAGGCAAAGCTCTGGTAAGACCTAGGACAAATGAGAACCTCAAAAAGAAAAAATGAGTACACTAACTACGTCACTAGGGCACCTTGCAAATGCTTCTCTACTCGATCTTTAGGAATTCCTTTCTTAATAGCATAATTCTCTGGATTCTGTCCATGCGAACTTCAAAGTTAGTTTAACCATATATGATAATAAAAAAGTTACCGAAAAAAAATCATTGAGGGCGGCGCATAAGAACATGCCTTTTTCATTCTGACGTACAGGTATGAGCACTTCATCCACTCAATTGCACGTGTAACGTCAGAGACAGTAAGTTGAACTACTTCTGCGGTTAGGTGCTCTATTAAGCATGGCAGCAATCTGAGACAAAAAACAACAGAAGAATATTTTTTGAAGTCAACAAATAGCTTTTGAAGAATGTGCAAAATGCAAAGGGTTTCAAAAACAAAAGTTTATCGGCCAATACGCACTGTGATTCAACAACCTCGCATCCATTCAAAATATTCTCATAAAGATGGACCTGTAATCATTTAATAAATCAAAGCCAGATAACATAAGAGAAAAAGTAAGAGATTCAGGCACAGTGAAAAGTTGCAGTATATAACCGTCTCTCTTCTAGTCATAATAATAACCATTCCCGTGACATCAAATGGAGGCCGACCAGCCCTGCCACACATCTGGAAAAGAAAGATTACTTCTCCTGCTAGCAATATAATTTAGAGCACATTCCAGTAGCTTGTACAGATAAGCAGAATGCAATATTTCATCTAGACAACTACACATGCTTGAATAACATACCTGTAGTAGTGTGGAACGATCATATTCCATGTAGTTACCTTTTTCCTTGTTGCTGAAAGGAAAATTAGGTCAATGGATATTAACTTAAGTTCCAAAAATTTCTTAATGGAACTATCTACGCAAAGACGTACAAATGTTGAGTTGATTTTATGACGACTGTATGTGCAGGCAGGTTGATTCCATGAGCAAGAGTGTTGGTCGTGCAAAGAACTTGGATATCTCCACTAAGGAAGAGCCCTTCTACAAGGTTGCGGTCCTTTTGGCAAAGACCACCATTGTGATAACCAACTAATTGGGACATTGCAGTGCTATTCAGCTTGCAAAACAATGCTGAATCAAAGGTATGATCGAAACCTCTAAAAGATGAAACAGACCATACCGCCTTGGAGAATATAAGATTGCATTTGTTTGTCACTGCACGTTGGCGAAGCCTCCCTTAACCGTTCCAGCTGTTCTCTGCTTTTAATAAATGGATTTGAGTAGCCATAGGTCATTGCAGTCTGAGCAAGCTTTTGTGCAGCCTCTTGAGCGCCTTTTCGTGTCGAGCAGAAAACTAGGGCAGATTTTCCTTTTGAGTATTGCATTAAAATGTCTGCAAGTTCATAGATTTCCTCAACAGAATGGTGTAAGTTACAACCTAAGCAAGACATCAATAACAGAAGAATATCATGATAAGCCGCTTACCATAAATATAGTTCTGGAGGCGCTGGATATGAGGAAATAAAAGAAAGGAAAACAAGACTTGATTTAGTTTCCGTATTTACGAAAGGGACAAGAGGGGCTATAGCTATTGAAAACCAAGATGCAGAAACTGTATACCTTTTCAAATAGGAAGTCATTCTTGGCAGCAGCATAACCTGTACAGAAAAGACAAGTAACATTTTCATAAAATTCATGAAAAAAGGAAATCAAATAGCTAACCAAATTCATCAACCCGAGAATCTTAACATTTAAACAACAAAAATAAAAATTAAGAGCCAAAATATTGACTTTTGAGATGCGACAGGTACCAAAAACTTTAGTCGTCAACTTAACAGGCCTCATTTCTTCACCAAACCTATTTAACATGGGAAGGGAAACAATGAAGAAAACGAAAACACTTCCCCACATAAGGGCATATTTCTCTGAAAAGCAATCCATAGGTTACCTCTTAATTCCTGCGGTAGGAACCTTGAGCCATTCCGCTGCAGTAATTGAATAAGTATTATCACTTTAGCTGTTTTGAAGCAAGTCTTTTCAATTTTTACTGTCGAAGCAAGTTAACAAAGCAAAAAACAATATGTCATAAAATTTGCAGAGTATGACTAGAATTGTGAACTGTATTTTACCTAGATCCTCAATGTTTGGGATAGTAGCTGAGACAGCCAGAAGACGTACGGAAGCTAAAGGACTTGACCTTAGCTCATGATTGCTAGAAAGAATCTTTATTCTACTGACTATTGCCTCCAGAGCAGCTCCACGCAGATCATTCAGCAGATGAACTTCATCAATGAGCACAAGCGCAATATCACTGAAAAAGCCTAAGCCTCCACTGGTAACGCGATAACGACTCACTGCATCAAATTTCTGTAGGAAAAAATGAAACTACAGCCAGAGGAGATACAAATATGTAGTTTGTGTAAACACGGAATGAAATGTCATATATTGCTTGTGTTCCGGCTAAAAGCATTGGGGGAAATCAGAAGTTATAAACAAGTTCCAGACAATAAATACAGACAAGAAAGAGAAATTGTTATCTGACCTCAGGTGTGGTCAAGATAATATCTGCGTCTTGTATATTCTTTGTGCTGTAGGTTTCATTATCACCTGTCAGCTCCAAACAGCTGATTCCCCATGAATTAAACTTTTGATTCCAATCACGCAGCTTCTCCTGTACTAAAGCCTTGGACGGCGATATGTAAACCTTGACAACAGAGGCAGAAGAAACCATAAATAAACTTATAAATAGCGGCAGTCCAATATTGGTGTATTTATTGTAAAAACGAAGGCATTAAACATTCAGAAAATCTCATGCAAAGGCTCACTGTTTTAAGAGCTCCTTTAGCATGGAGAAAGCTTCCTTCCTTAGAGATAGACTTGGAGAGGAGCCTTAAAATGCATAGTTCAAAAAGTACGGTTTTACCACTTCCCGTTGGCGCTGAAATAACCATGTTGATATCGGAGTGAAAGCAAAGTGGAAAGCACTCGCTCTGCAGCGAGTTGAAGTATCTGAAGACAAACGAGCCAGAAGCAACACAAAGGAATGTTTTAGATTCAGAAACAGTGTTTGATAAAGGACCAAAGAAAACCAAATCATCATCATGTTCCAAAAGATAAACATTCATGCAACCAATCCTTGAGTAAGCAAAATACATCTGAAGCGAGCAATAGATTAGCACACAACGACTACAAGATCAAAACTAAATCTCAAGTGTAAAGGGATATTACCTGAAACTAAAAGCTGAGCGGAAATTTCCAGGCAAATCTGAGACAGATTTCAGCGTGTGTGTATCCATGACCAGTAGTGATTTGACTATCTGCAGATTTTATCAGAATCCTAAAGTATCATCACATCTAGATAGCGATTATTTCACAAATCTCTCCGTACATCAGAAACACCATCACCATCCACAAATTCAAACCGAAATCTGCTCTGATCCTGATGCGGAAACCGATTGAAATCTCAAACTTAATCGCCGAATTCAAACTTAAAAAACAGATTACGCTAGCGAAATTTCAGAGAAAACGTGTGAGGAAGTGCTAGTCGAAGAAACTCGCAATCACTCCACTGAAACCGATCACGAATCGAGCAAAAAGAGTTGAGAAATGCACAGATAATCAATCAATCTCACCTTTAAATCAGCATCAACCACCTTTGCGAGACCAAACTTGAAGAGCAACGATCTCAGAGAGATGGAGAGAAAGCGAGAGAGAGAGTTCAAATTCAGGGTGCCGCGCAGTTCTCAGACTATTCCTCAAAGCCTCCACATCATCAGGAGGGCTAAAAGATTTGGGCCTATTAGAAAATTGAAAAACTTATAGGGTCATATGATAAATACGCTATTTTAAAGGGGTAAGTTCATAAATATTTACATGTCCCTGTGAATAAAATAGAGAAACCGGAAAAATATCGCGCTCTCTCTCTCCGCCGGTCAACGTCTCCGCTTCGCAGATTCTCAGAGGCTATTGCAATTTGCAAGTGGTAAATCTTCTCTCTCTGTTACTGTCCTCAAATATTTTCATGGCTGAGATTATATTTCTCCAATGCTTTGTTTGTATAGTTTTTAATCGAGCCGTATAGTTTTCCATCTTGCGGTTCTAGATTTGTAAGTCGGATCCATTTCCAGCCGTTAGCTCGAAGTTTCTTGCTCATCCTGCATTTTGCTTAGATCCTCGATGATGGATGCTTGATCCGAATTTTGTAGTTTTTTTCGAATTCGTCATTCTCTATTGAAAGCTTGAAATTAAGAATGCACATTTGGGATAAACAAACAGAAGAATTAGCCTGTGAAATCTAACTTTGTGGTGCTTTTGGAGAGGAAATAGAAATGGCGAGCTGTGTGAATTCTCCGGCGATGTCTCTATGCCCGCCATGTGTCTCTGCTTCAAAGTCACTCTGCTGCAGCATCAGCTTAAACAAATCCGTTTCACGGTCATCTTTTCCATCCACCAGAAACGCCCTAGTCTGTCTTCGCCGGACGCCAACCGCCACTAGTTTTCAGGTTATGGCGTTGGCGGCAGAGGCAGCTGCGGAAGAAGCTGAGCCTTTGAGAATCATAATATCAGGAGCTCCAGCTTCAGGTAAAGGCACACAGTGCGAGCTCATTACTCAGAAATATGGTTTGGTCCATATATCAGCTGGAGATTTGCTTCGAGCTGAAATCGATTCGGGAAGCGAAAACGGACGGCTAGCAAAAGAATTCATGGAGAAAGGAGAATTGGTTCCTGCTGGAATACTTGTAACCATGGTGAAAGAAGCTTTGTCGAAGCAAAACGGATGGCTTTTAGATGGATACCCAAGGAGTTCATCACAAGCAACATCTCTCAAGAGATTTGGATTCGAGCCTGATTTGTTCATTCTCCTTCAAGTACCTGAAGATATTCTTATCGAAAGAGTAATTGGGCGTAGATTAGATCCTGTCACTGGGAAGATATACCACTTGAAGTATTCCCTTCCGGAGACCGAAGAGATCGCTGCTAGACTCACTCAACGGTTTGATGATACTGAAGAGAAGGTGAAACTCCGGTTAAAGACTCATAACCGAAATGTGAGAGATGTGTTATCGATGTACCGAGATATTACGGTTAAGATTAAGGGAAATTGTTCGAAAGAGGAAGTGTTTGCTCAGATCGATATGGCTCTGACCAAAATGGTCCAACAGAGGAAGACTATTACAAGCCGTTCACTTGCAAGCTGATGAAGCATTTGGATGTAACAAGACTTAACCATTTGATGATCTCTGGAGACAACAACCTCTGGTTGAAACAGATCACAGCCATCGCGTTAGAAGGTTTCGATCAGCTATAAAGATTTAATCATCGACAAAACGATTGCGAATGTTTTAAAAACTGTGGTGACTATAGATATATTGATCTGTTCTGAAGTTTTGAGGACATGTGTAAAAAAGTTCTGTTTGCACTGTGTTTCTTTCATTGTTGAAACCCGTGAAATGAAATGAGAATTGACTGTTCTTCGAGGCAAAATTCTTACATTTGAAATCACTTTAGGTAGTGAGTTTGTGTTTGATTCTGACGAATAATGCATAGAAGCCATAGGAAGGAAGATGCAGGAGTGCTACCAACAAATACCTGCAGATGCATGAATTTAAACTATCAAGGTCCGGCAAAATCAGTCTAGGGAATGAAGCATTTTGATATAACAAAATGTTTTCATTCTTCTTCTCTATAAAACCAACCGATGCTGACTAATCCAGAATGTAAATGTTTTGAAGGCTTACCACACTGGAGCCATTGCAAGTGACAGGTCGAGAAATGGATATGGCCACCTAAATCAATCGAGGAATAGAAACTTAAGACAGATCAAGAACAAAGTGTAAGAATTAAGATGACAGAGAAAGGACAAAGCAGAGTTATTACCCTGTGGAGACAAAAACATGGAGGATCCATTGGAAAATAACGAAACTTCCTGTCCACAAGATGAAGTAAGAGAACCTGAACAAGGGAAATCTCTGCGAGTAACATCAAAAAAAAAAAAAAACTCGCGTTGATACATTAATGTAAAGAAAACGGTTGGTCACATCTTAAATGCAAATGCAGAAGAGAAAAACTGTTTTTACCAGACGGTTAAGAGTTGTGTCACAAAGCAGCAAAATGAGGTTGCTCGTATGCAAATTCACAGTCATCTGAAAACACAATTTGCAGTAGAAAAGTTGAGACTGAGTTTTCAAGAGGGTCAAGGTTAATTAATTCAAATAACTTTAAAGCAAGTATAAAACCCCAAGTACAGAACTTATGCAGCATAGAAAGTGCCATGCACCAGCTTTTACTATGATACGGTAAGGAAATTTTTTGATGAAATGGCCCTGAAACTTACGAAACTCATCTCATAGTCCTGTAAAGACAGAAACGGGAAAATCACGGTCCAATATATACTGTCTGTAAGCACAGCTGCTCCAGCACTCGTCTGTTTTTCAAGAAACCAAAACGCACAAATGCCAAAACAACGTCAGTGATCATCACAGATAATCTACACGATGCGAAATCTGAAAGTTACAAATTATACATATCCAAAGGATTTGTGTCTACCTGAAATATAATCTGGAAGAGATGAACACAGGACTGTAGTGCCTTTGAGTCCAAAGTTTTTGTCTTCTCGAGCAAAACCACGTTCTCCCCATTTATAAGGGGCAAACGAAATCCGTTCTCTGCATCATTTCCTACTTGATCAGCCGTCAGTCTCGTCGTGCTCGCTTGCTTTTTGTGTTGCAAGCACCCATAAATTGAAAGCAGTGATCCCATCTACAGAACGCACATGTGATGAAAGATATTCAAAACAAACACATTCATCATCACTATCTGATTACAAAACAAAACATATTCACAACACTGAGATCAAAATATACCCCAAAGTAGATTGCTATCAACGTGAATGTCCACCTGTCAAGAAACCAAGACAACACCGAATCAAACAAGTCTCAATCGTATCAAGAAATATATTCTGTAACAAGATGGAAACAACTTAACAATGCATAAACTTAAGTGTCTCAAAGCATCAATGATCTTGAACAGTGCCTAAAATGAAGATTTTCAAGAGCTTACTGAGTGTAATAATAGTAAATGCGCCATCCACGAAAAGCGAGCCGAGCAATGTTGCTGGCTAGAAGAAAGCAGAAGGCGAGAACCCGGAAACCCAGTAACCAACCGGGATGGATTTGTTTAAGACAAGGTCTCCAAACATCATCAATGCATAAGTCATCATCACTGTCTTCACTATCACCAGTGTCAATACCATTTCGTCGCTGATTTTGTACTGAGCTATCTTCGTACTTCCATATGACGAACAAAGCGACAATCATGGGAGTCAATACCCATACCGCACAGAGAAACACTCTCCAATTAAACCAGTAATCGAAGCTGGTTAAAGCCGAAACATTCTGGGATTCCATTCTTCTCCTTCCAACGATCCAATAAACAGTTGATCCGTCCTGAATTTTCGGATCTTCAGATCCGAAACCCAATGGATCAACGCCGGCTTGAGAAACCCAATTGATAGATTAACCTACAGAGACAGAGAAATATAATTAAGATTTGAAATCGGAGTCTGAAGAACACGAGACTTCGAAATTTTTCAAGAATTGTGCTGTATCATCAATACATGAATTCTCCAGAAGAAACCAAAACTGATGGTGTATGCTTAATACTTACGTAATGTAAGAAGTTTCGTCTTGTGTTTCTACAGTTATCGTGAATTGTGATGGAGAAGTCAAATTGAAATTTCGAAGCTATGGAGATTCGAGTAAATCCGAGAAGCATCCGAATGACGGCGGTGAGCCACAGAAACCGAGAAGTCGGAGACCACAACAGGTGTAGAGAGGGACAGGTGGGACCTCCTCCGTTTGTTGCATAGAAACGGCGTCGTTCGTTTCGTCTCGTGCGTACCTTAAATAGGCAAAAACCTCTCAAAATGGAAAAAAATCTACAAGGCCCATATTTTTTTTTTTTTTTATGGTTAAGCCTAAAATGTTTTTTTATTTTTTTTGAGGAATAGCAACACAAAAAAGATTAGTTTTTTTGGAGTCCGACATAATATTATAAAATTCTTACGAAGCGTTTTATTTATAACTTTGATTGGAAGTTCGATTTTCTATGAAATTATTCAAAAGATCGCTAATGAATATGGATCCCAAATATTACGTACTTAGAGCATCATTATTGGTAGAAACCCAAATGGATTTCTTAAGTACTATTTTAATATAAATTTGAAGTTAAGAAACTGTGTTAAAAAAATTAATAATTTTGTTTTATTTTAAATAGAGTTTATTTTTTTAATTAAACATAATTGACATAAAAACATAACATTTTAAACATAGATTTTGAAGAAAAAAAATGCAAAAGAACGCTCAATTTGGGTTTCTTTCTGATCTTGTCTATGAATCGTTTCATGTTCACCCACCGAACGATTCCAATTCATTAATATGTAAAAAAAGTTTAGAATTTAAAGTTGAAGTTATGAAAAAGTTTTTAAAAAAAAATTCTTAATTTTTTTTAAAGTTAAGAAAAAGTAAAAAAAAAATCTGGCAAAAAAAAAAACCGACGAATTAAGGTTTGACACGTGGCTAAGAACAGTGTAAGAACCCCCTTAAAAATCGGTTCTTAAAGAACCGATTCTTGCACTGTTCACAATTATTATTATTTTTTTTTTTGGTTAAGAAATTCAATTTTTGGGTTAAGAAACCCCGATAATGATGCTTTTATAGCAATGTATGACTTCGAATGGCGATAACATAAACACGAAAATATACAACAGCCAGTTCGTTGCCAACATTTTGACAAAACTCTAATTGTAATTTGAAAACAAACCCTACTAGATACAAAATTATTGAATAGTGATTAAGTGCATTTGTTGTCGACTTGTGGTCATATCATCCTGACCCCAACGCAATCACGCCGTTCGTATATATGACAGAAAAAAATGCACAATATGATTAGATTCTTTGTTAAATGAGAGCTTTTCCGAAAATGAAACAAAAATCCGAGAGATGGGGAAAAAAAACATTCATTAAACCACAATATATATTACATGTCGATTAAAAGCACAAATTTGATTTTATATAAAAAGCATAGTTATTATATATAGATAGATATAATCAGGTTTGGCTTGTTTAAATTGCGGCCTAAAGACGGCCATGAGCAATCATCTCCAGCAGAGCAATCTCGTTCATCATAACTTCATCGCACCCATGCATCACCATCCAGCTATCTGTCATGGGTTCATCAAACTCCACGGTTACACCACTTCCGGACCCAGACGTTGAACCAGAAGTAGACGTTGATCCTGACGCACAAGTCGCAACTGCCAATGACGGCGTCTTCAGATTTCTTCCATCGTCTAAATCCAATTTCATCACACCATCAACGATATACTTGCAATCGTTCTCATCATTGTCCTCGCCGTACTCGGAGACCGCAGCAACTACAGCTTTACCTTTGCCTCTGATCATCCTTTTTGGACCAACGTTTTCGTTTGCGTCAAAGGTTGCAGCCATGAGGGTATGATCATCGTTGTAGGTAACAGATCTAATGTAATTCTGAAGAGTGTTACTGCCAAGTGCAAGGGAAATCTCGTCTTTTCCCTTAGTCCTCCTCGAGTGTTGTCGGCGTTTAGTCGCGTTCCAATGGTTCTTGATTGTGTTTTCAGTGCGTCCAGGGAGTTTCCTAGCGATCTCAGCCCATCTGTTCCCAATCTCCTTGTGGGCTTCAATTAGTATCATATCCTCTTCTTCACTCCAACCATCTTTCTGTAATATACAACATATTATGATTATATTTTTATTTTATTTATTCGTCTATGTCTCTTACGTTGTTATGAGAGAATCTAAGTGAAAATGACTTTAGTTTGAATGCTTACCAGTTGTGACCTATTTGTCCACAACAACAAGACAAAATGCGTTAAATAAATGTCATAAACATATATGTACATACAAACAAAAGTTTAAAGTATTCATGCATGAATTAAAACCGTAGACATATTGACAAATGTGAAAAAAGTTTGTTTAAATTATTTTAGAAGTTTCGCAATGTATCACCTTTGAATCTGAACGAATCGAGTATGATATTTTATTTTTTTGTAAAAAAGAAAAAGAAATTGTAATTGTATATCAGTTTTTAATATAATATTATATAATCAATATCTCAAAAAGTCTCATCACAAAAAAGAAACCCCGGCATAAACACATTCAATTGGATAATTAGTTTCTAACAATTATATATAATGAATTTATATTTATATGTGCAGATTGCCACACCGTGATGTATATACATAACAAGATTTCATTTTATGTGTAAATCATAAAAATAAATTAAAAGCATGTTATATTTGCTTATATATGCATTATATACGATGTCAATTTGAATGACATAATGAACACATCAAGTTGATGTGTCATGGACAACTAGACATATATATAATGATATATGTATGCATCTCTTACTGTAAACACACACTGACGACCATATATACATATACTACATGATTCATATTATTATTATGTAATATATATATTTATACATATATTTATATAATATATAAAACTAAGAAGGTAAGGTTAAAAATCAAGAAACCTTGATATCGGGACGGAGATGATTATGCCACCTTTCTCTGCACTGTTTTCCAACCCTTCCCTGAAGCATCTTAGCAATCTGAGACCATTTTTTAGTCCCATGACGCTCCACTAATTGCACCAATAACCTAAATTTAGGTAGAATCCTCAAAAAATCTTGTGTAGTAAATTAATTTCAAAAACACATAATAAGCATACCATATAATCAAAAAATATTAATGAGAATTCCAAAAAAAAAAATTGAATTTACCTGTCTTCTTCGGAAGTCCATTGACCTTTGATGATGCTAGTTTTTTTCGTGGGTTTACATGCTCTCCTCATCTGCAATCTCTTGTTCTTCTTGATCTGATCGGTTTTGATAACTATTTGATTATTTTGACGTCGACTCATGATGGAATCTACGTTTGCACTCGAGATACCCATTGGTTTAGTCGCATCGTATAGATTAGACTCAACCATGGCTAGATTGAAGATAGCCTCGGTCCCAAAGATGAGTCCTTGGTTTTGATCATTTTCCCACATAGTATTGTCACGTTGGACAAGTGAAATGTTGGGTACATCCTTGGGTTCAGCAGCTAGTGAGGTGCTATAGGCCATATCGAAGAGATCTTGGTCGTTGGATATGCCATGAAGATATGCCTCGAAAGCCTCAGTGCATGGAGATGGAGTGATGCCCCTAAAAGTATCTTTTGAGGGTATTTCGTATTTGTGGGGCTGCATATCAAAGTGATAAGGAACAACATTTAGATTTAGAATATGATCGGGAGTTGTGTTTGAGATCTTCGATGTTAGGTTTTTGTGACAAAGATCAGGAGTAGAGTTTATGATCGATGGGAGATGTGACCTATCGAAATTAACCTGATGCATATTTTGTATACATGAAACATCATCGGTAAGAGATGGATGGAAATCTTTTAAGGTGAGATTGTCATCGTAGATAACGGCTGCGAGATACGGGTAATGCATTTTGATCACTGACTCGAACTCCATACGATGATTACGAAAAAGTAAGAAATGCAAACGGAAAATAGAAAATAACTCAAAAAGGAAAGAATAAACACTAGATCTTAAGAAGAAATGAGTTGGTGAAGAACATGAAGATTTAGAAAAGAGCAGTTAACTGCACTGCAAAGAAAGGATGCTGAAGAAATCAAATCGATAAATGAAATGAGATTCAAAGCTGGGAGAAGTAAAGCTAAGGGTAAAATATTAAGAGTTTATAAATAGGAGCAATTGTGGTGAGTGATGAGCTGGCAAAAATCTAGCCTTTGGTAACTTGTTTTAGGAAAAAAATAATTATTTTCTAAAGAAAACTTGGTAGTCCAAGGGTAAAATAGTCATTATATCTTGTCATGTAATAATCATGAAGTCGTTATAAGGTAGTTTGTAACTTTGTAATGTTGCGAAAAATTCTCGAGCATGTTTGGACACGTGTTGAACATGAAAGCAAGCATCGTTTTTTCCAGCCGTGTGATCATCTTTTTGGTGTTGTAATGTCAATCTAACGGTTCGAAATAGTGCATGGGGTCCACAATTTTCTTTGGTAAATTTAGTAGGTCCCACGAGGTTCAACTCTAAAACATTGACCACGAAGTCAAAGATGATAAAAAAAAATATAATATTTTTTTATACACATATATCATCCAAAACATTTAATTATGTTGATAATTTACATTTTTAATTTTTATTGTCATTTTTAATTTAAGAAAATTGTTAGATTTAAATGTTTAAAAATGAATATCATCTACAGCCAAATTTCTAATAGTTTAATATAACTTTCCTTTACTAAATATTTTTCATTTTTTTTCGCCATAGACAAGTTTATGTCCCATAAACCCATATATCTAGATATTATATGTGATATCCAATAGTAAAATAATAAAATTACTCGTTTTTATTACCATAATTTTTTTGGAAAGAAATAATATATTTTAAAACGGTTGAAGGATGCTGCAAAACAATATTCCCTCTGTTTCAAAAAGAATGTCATTCTAACATTTTTGTTTTGTTACATAAAAAGTGTCACTTTGTATTTTCAATGCAAATTTTTTATTAAAAATCCAGTTTTAACCCTAATGTTTTAATGTATTAATTAGAAAGAGAATTTGTTTTTAGTGTATTAATAAAGGGTAAAATAGGATTTTTATTAGTTTTCTTAATTTGTGTGAAAATTGTCAGAATGACATTTTTTTTGAAACGGAGGGAGTAGATTTTAAGGAATAAAATATTTTTTTAATAGAAATTCAAGAGTATCTATAAAAGTCCATAGTTTTTACAGAAAAAAAATTGAAATTATTTATTCAATAGGAACTTTATATATGGAGATAAATTCAAACTTCTCTAAATTGTAAAATTACAGCATGAAAAAAAAAACACAGTAGAAGCAAAAATGACAACAATGAATTCAATTTTGTAACTGAATAGTTAATACTGAATACCATAACTATAACGATGATCGGATTTGAGCCAATGACATTTATACCCAAAACAGACACGCTACCAAATTCTTTTAATTAATTAATCCCGTTAAACTATAATTTATTTTCTTTTTCAGCTTTATTTTTACCTCTTTTACGACACAATCAATTATAAATTTCCACAATAAATACAAAGAAAACTAAGTGAAAACTAATTGAATTTTTTTTTTTGTCAACATTAATTGATTATTTATATAATAAGAGAATAAAAACATATTGATCTCAACAAGGAATCAGAGCGAAAAGTACCTTTGGCGTGTGGCATGGCCTGAGGTTAGAAATTTGTGGGCCTTTGCATGATGTCCACTTGTACGTAAAGAGGCCTTAGATCCAGCATAAAACTTGGCCGAAAAACGGCATGTTTGTTACTTTTCATCTCTTACCGGAAAACAAAAAACATCACGCAGTCCACAAGTTATTCAAACCCTGTACATCACTAGGAAGATTTAGAAAAGTTTGGGTCCTTTTAAATAAAACTTCATCTTGTAGGGCCACCCATAATTTTATTCATTTCAAAGGTTAAAAGATTGGCCAGCGTTTTCTTCTATGTTAGAAAAGTTTTCTTATATAAGAAATTGTTTTTCTTCTAATTTGTTTTGTTGATTCTTCATTGAAATATTGTATGTGTTGATTTCTTTGCAAAATGAGCAAAAGCATGAGATCTGATTTTTTTCACACATTTGTAACTCAGTTCCGGACTGGTTTCCTCGTTAGAACAACCCTAATGGGGTATCACCATTAAAGAAAAGAAAAAAATTCAAAAAAGAAAAGAGAGAGATATGAATATCTCATTTGAGATATCCAACAAAAAAACTTGAGATACTCTACGCTATGTGTCCATTTTTCATTGATCCAATTCTTTTTTTTTCTTATAAATTTAATTCTTTAATTTTTTTAAAAAATAATAATATTGTATTGGTGAGATACTCTCAAGGGTATCTCACCATTGAGGTTGCTCTTAGATTGAGCCTAGCACTTGGTTTAATGGACAAGATTTGCCGTTAAAAAAAGCAAAAAAATCATATGTAAAACTATGAAGCATGCCGTTGCGTAATAAAAAAAAGAAAACCGAAGAAATATCAGTTTTCCGAACGCAAAGATAAGCGATAAGTTTGACCTTCATTCTCTCCACCAATGCCACCAAGCGCGAATCTAATACATGAGTAGGCGGTGCGCATTGCATACGCATCCATTATCTGCACCCATTGATTTTTATTTTTTTATCAATTTATATTATAATAATCAGCAAATATACGAATGATACAGATAAAAAAAAGTTACATAAACAAACATAATGTACATAAAATAGAAAATTACAAGCAATAAAACAACGAAAATAAAATTTATTGATCATTTTATCCGAGAAATTTTACTCGCTGAAAAAGTGTCCACACTTTTCTTCTTCATATTAGCATTCGATCTGATGTGATATTTGGCTATTATCCAATCTTTCTCGTATTATATTACATTGACACATCTCCAAGAAGAACTAAAAACTCAATTTATTGATTCTTTCGATAGAAATAATACCTGAGATTGCCAATTTTCAACTACAGTACGAATGTCGCCATACAACAAAGTAATTACGTCTTACGCTCCAAACCCTCGTACCCTCCATGGTGGTTGCTTCCATAGAAATATCATATATAGCAGAGTAAAAACACCTATAAGAATCGAACTTAAATTCCAGATTCGCCGTCCATCATCTTTGTTGACCCTAATCTTATCACATAACTTCTCCGTCGGATTATCTTCCATTAATAAAAAGAAGATGAAGAGCCGATTACGATATCGTCTCACTAGTTTTGGGATAAGAATCCCCAAAACTCCTTTCGAAATCCATTGTGATTGGCCATCGATCGTGGGTATATTGACCACGTTGGAGATAACCGATGCATGATTGATGTAGGAGATGCAACATCTAACAACGACCACTGCTTTGACAATCCCGATTCTAAATCAGAATGAATATAAATTAAACCGCTGATGAATCGATTCAAAAAATGTTTTTGGAATCATCATCGGTTCAAGACGCAGCAAAATTATAACTGATGTTTTTAGCACGGAGAGGAACACTTTATTCCGGGGAGAAATCAATCGTCGATGAAAAGAAACCATTCATGATAACGACATGAATTTTTGATCCTCCATTGCTCTGCTGTTAATCTCAATCGACTTGTAAAGAAGGAGGAGTACGACCGACGCCAGAGGACACCAGCCGGAGAAATCAAGTAGAAGGAGAAGTTAGGCGATCGCCTTTGGAGTCGTTTGAGAGAAGAAATAGTTTTTTTTTCTTTCATCGGTTACGTTCTTATATATATCCATTGATTTTTTTTATATGAAGAGTTCGGTGATCCCATTCTCTATTTTTTTTATTAAAAAAAATTGTTACCTCTTAACATTTTTTTATTGGCTTACAAGCATTATTGTTGTTTTTCTTTATTGTTTTAATTAAGAAATAATTTCCTTTATATTTTTTACAATAAATAATTTTTCTCGTAAATGCTAATTAAATTTTATTCTATTTTCTTCATATCTTATTTACGTTTTTGGATTTGTTCAGATTTTTTTTGTTTGTTCAATATTATGTTAGATAACTGGTTTCGAACTTTCAGAAGTTTACGTTTTTGGAAATTAGTTTCAGAACTTTCAGATGTTTATTTACAATCAATGCTTATTTACGTTTTTGAAAATTGGTTTCGAACTTTCAGACGGTGGGGAAATAAGTTTTAAACTTGTATGAATATCAAACTTTGTGTAGAATTGATGTTATATCATAGTTCCCAAGGGAAAATAGATCATTTTCCTTTAAAATAATAATTGATTAAAAACTAAAAAAATTATAAATTACATTGATATCTGAATTTTAATTTTATTTCAGTTTTCACTATGTTAACATATATGAAATTAATTTCATTTTATTTTTAATTAATATAATAAATAAATTTGTGCACCCTGTAAATTTTTTTTTTTGTAGATTCACCATCAAATGCCATTATATTGAAACATATGTTATTGTGTAAACTTATACAAGCCCATGTATAGGAGTGTCAAAATGGGTCACGGGTCATGGGTCGATCTAATTTGACCCATGACCTATGATTCTAATGGGTCAATTTTTTTTGACTTTAATGAGTTGATGGGTCAAATGGATCATGAGTCAAATGGGTCATGGGTCAAATGGGTCAATTTGTAATGGGTCATGGATCAAATGGGTGACCCGTTTGACTCATCATCATACATAATTATGACATCATCAAGATATTATTATGACATCATAACAATATTACCTATAATACCATCGTTTTTTCCCAAAAAGCAATAATCCATCATTTTCCCGCCAAAAACATGATTTCACATTATCCCGCCAAAAACGTGATTCCGCGTTTTCTCGCCAAAAACGTGATTTCACATTTTTCCGCTAAAAACGTGATTTCACATTTTCCCGCCAAAAACGAGATTATGCGTTTCACGCCAAAAACGAGATTCTGCGATTTATCGTCAAAACGCGATTCCTTGTTTTCCCGCCAAAAACGCGATTCCGCATTTTTCCGCCAAAAACGAGATTCCATGTTTTCCCGCCAAAAACGAGATTATGCGTTTTCCCGTCAAAAACGAGATTCTGCGTTTTCCCGCCAAAAACGTGATTCCACGTTTTCTCGCCAAAAACGCGATTCCGTGTTTTCCCGCCAAAAACGAGATTCCACTTTTTCCCGCCAAAAACGAGATTCCGCGTTTTTCCGCCAAAAACGCGATTCTGCGTTTTCCCGCCAAAAATACGATTTCACATTTTCCCGCCAAAAACGCGAATCCGTGTTTTTCCGCCAAAAACGCGATTCCGCGTTTTCCCGCCAAAAACGCGCCGCCAAATATATATGCTAGTTATGAGAACAATTGTTGTAAGTTTGAAAGATGTTTCAAAGCAACTCTCTTCTTTCATCTTATTGACACTAATAAAAAAATTATTTGTGTTCTTGGTGACAACATAAATCATTTTTATCTTCTTGTTAATAAAGCTCAATGAACTATTTTAATTTCAGTCTTATTTTCTATCATGTTAGAGCTTTATAAAGCAAAATCTATTTTTGTTTTGAATCCGCTATCAGATTAGACTCACTCATCAATCGGAATCATATAGAATTATAACTTGAATTTAAAATTTATACACTCTCGGTTATCTTCCAGACGAGTACATTCAAAGCACATGCGGCACTTCCGACGAAGGGTCTCGAGCCTCGACCGGCTTTACAACAACATTGGTGACAAGGCAAGTCTCCTTCTCCTCCTTCTTATTCTTGGCTTTGACTGTGTTTCTGTTTGCTTTTACATATAATTTATAATATATCAATTGTTTTTACGTTTGCGGTTACATTTAGTATTTTTTTTTTATCCAAAGGAATCCACAATCTTTAGTATTATGAGAAAAAACGTTTTTCTTACTTATAAATGTAAACGCCAAACGCATTGCATTTTGCAAAAAATAGTTTATGTAAAACTGAAAATGGTCAATATTTTAGAATTGTGAAATATTAAAGCAAACGCAAAAATTGCGCTTGGAACAATCGAGACTACAATGTATATCATAACTTTAAGCATATATCATTCTTTTTAATTATCATAATTATAATTTGGCGTTTGTTATAAAGATGTTTTATGAAACACTGTTTTATTTTGGGAAAATCCCATAAAATACATTCAATGTGATATTTACTAACATTTTAAACCTTTGCATTATTTCACTCACATTTTAAACTTTTAAAATAAAAATATTTTCACAAAAAACCTTCAAACTGGATTCCGAGTACGCACCATCAAAACATTTCACGAAAATGAACAAGTCGGTTAAATGTTTTGACGATGCATACTCGGAATCTAATTTGAAGGTTTTTCGTGAAAATATTTTTATTTTGAAGGTTTAAAGTGTTAGTAGGTGTTATTTTGAAGGTTTATTATATGATTTTCTCGTTTTATTTTTGTCAACAAATCTATTATGTGGTTTGAATTCGGGTATGAATTTGAAAATTTGAACACAAACCGCTTATGGTTTATAAATTACCTTTTTAATAAAAAACAAGATTTAAAAGAAATATCAAGATCAAAATGTTTTGCGAAACAAAGAAATCTAATGCATCCCAATTTTATTGAGATAAAAGTAATAGATAATTACTCAAATAGCTCAAAAACGTTGTGAAATGACTAGAGTGTTATATACCTTTTTGAAATTACTTAAATGATACAACTTTTAATGGAAATATCCATTAAGGGCTGCGTGAGTAATTTAATTAACGATAATGCCATTTAAATTTTTTTAAGTGAGATTTACGGTTAATTTTAAAAAAATTACAGAAAATGATTCATGTCGATGATTCCCTAACCGCCGGTGTTGCATGTTCGTCTCTTTTGGTTGCGACTCGTCTCGTCCTCCTCGTCGCAGTCTCATGTCGAAGGTTTGAAGGATTTTCATCGTTTGAAAGTGGAAGCTAACTACTGTAAGTTAACTTTCCGGCCATATTCCGGCATTTAATTTCAAAATCCGAGTCCAATGATTTTACATTGATGGCTGATTTATGCACACTTGACAGCTGATTTTATATTTATGGCTGATTTATGTTTGCGTGAAGGCTGATTTATGTTAATATGATGGCTGATTTATGTTTTTAATTGAGATTTTTTTATTAATAATTATGACGATTCAGTTTCTTCTAATATAGAGAAAGAAAGTGTCGATTCACTATCTTCTCATCACTAACAGGAAAAAAAAAGTGTCGATTCACTATCTTCTCATCACTAACAATCTCTGGGCGATTGTCGAACCGCCGGTGTTGCCTGTTCGTCTCTTTCGATTGCGACTCGTCTCGTCCGTCTCGCCGCAGTCGCATTTCGTCTATTAACAAAACCACCTACGCACCCTTTTCGAAGGTTCGAAGGATTTTCATCGTTTCAAAGGGGGCATGCACACTTGTTCAGCTACATGTTCTGGAATACGGAGCGCCGAATCTACAGGCATAACTGAACCATCATAGGCGTTAACCAAATAATCCCGGTAATAGTATGGGTTACACAGTGAGATACGAGAAACATTCATTGTCTTGGCAGTTGCGATTGCATGTACGCAGGGTAATTTCTCGATGTCGAAACGACGGCAAGTGCATCTTTTCGCATCCAAATTCACAACATGCAACGATGATCCGCATGTAACTTGTACATGATAAGAATCAATCATTTGTACCGCCGCAAGTTTGGCACCACTCATACGGACCTGTTATCAAGGATTTTAAATCTCGGCTGGTACAAATGAAAAGAATCAATCATCTATGTAACGTAATTACCTCCAACAATTTTTCAACACCACGGGTAAGCGTTGTTTTCATCGTCCTTGCATCTTCTCGCCGCTCAGCAAACCATCTCATCATCATTGACCTTATCGATTCTAAGAGTCGAACAATTGGGAAACTTCTAGCATGTGAAAGAACTTTGTTCATTGATTCCGCTATATTTGTTGTCGTCAAATTATATCTATCGCCCGGGAAATAAACACGTGACCACATTCTAACATCCGCTCTTTGGAGGTAGCCATGAAGTTCAGGATTACACGCTTCAATCTCATCGAAGACCTCATCAAATTTAGCTCTTCTATAACACTTTGCAGCTTTCTACACCATACGGAACAAACTTCCACCTTTGAACCGTACCAAAATGTTCTTATATAAATGGTACGTGCAAATTCCATGAGCCGCCAACGGATACACATTCTCAATTGCTTTTCCAATTGACTTATGCCTATCCGAGATGATCGCAAGACCCTTATCGTCAGGAATAACAATTTTAAGTTGTGTAAAAAACCATTGCCAAGAATCATCATTTTCAGTGTCAACCACACCGAACGCTATTGGGAAAATCTGAAAATTACCATTCTGAGTTGTTGCTGTAAGTAGCGTCCCTTTGTATTTTCCATGGAGAAATGTACCATCGACAACAACTACTTTACGCATAAAAGCAATTCCATTCAAGGTCGCACCAAATGCAATGAACAAATACTTGAATCTTCCGCAATCATCAATATTAAGACGCGTAACTGTACCCGGATTTGCCCTTTTTATCATGTGAAGGTACGAAGGTAAATCTTCAAACCCCTTCTCAGGAGTCCCCAAATTGATATGTCTTGCACATCTTAACGTCCTATGGCTCTTCCAGTAATCCATCTATAATCATAAAAAAAATCAGTTATAAGTCGGCCGCATCGTATATATAAGTCAGCCGCATCGTACATATAAGTCAGCCGCATCGTACATATAAGTCAGCCGCATCGTACATATAAGTCAGCCGCATCGTACATTTAAGTCAGCTGCTTAGTACTAATAAATCAGCCGCTTCGTACTAATAAATCAGCTGAAATTGAATGTATTACCTTGATACCAAAATTCTTATTGATAGCTACTCCGACATGTCTAGGTAGAACTGACGGATCACCGTAGCCGAGAAAATCTCTGTATAAGAGTCCCAAAATATCCGGTGTTGCTTGTCGGGATCGATTAGAACGCTCAGTTACAGAACATGTGTGTTCTGAATCGTAGATACGAACATAGAATTCTGGGGATTTTCCTTTTGTAGAAGCACGAACTCTCCAGCTACATCCATTTACCCAACACCGAACAATGAGCGTTTCCGCATTCGATATTGGTACATCAAAATCAAATCGATCCCTCAGTGTAAGAAGTTTCAGTCGTATCTCTAGATCTTTTTTTGTCTCGTATCGCTGGCCTACAACGATATTTAGAGACTCCATCTCAAACTTGAGAAACTCACCAGATCCTTTCAATTCGTTCATCGCAATATTCTGAGGTCTCTTCTTAGGAGGCAACGTCGGTGAATCTTCATCTTCTTTTCGAGGCTTCCCATATAAACTAAAGTTATCATCATCGGATGATGCACCATCCGGGTTGTCAATCATATCAAATCTGCTGTCAAATTCGCCATCTTCTTCATCTTCAACTTCGTCTTCGTCCTCGCATATATCCATAGATTTTCCTCGATTACACACATCTTCTTCATCTTCAACTTTGTCTTTGTAAACACCATCATCTTCATAACTCCCAATATATTCTTCTTTAAATTCCTCTGTAAATTCCTCTTTTAAGACATGACTGAATGGCCGTTTCATCTTGTCCACCGCTTTGTCCTTCTGAATAACTTCGCAATCCTCATTCTCTATAACTTCTACACAAAGACGTAGCTGATCGCTTTTCCTTAGCGTTTGAAAACCTAGAAATTGTCGAGAATTACAGACATAAACCGGTGGAGTATCATGCGACATTTTTTTCAAAATCTTGTTGGAGAACATGTAGCTCAGCTGAATCTTACAGCTTTACGACTCCAACCCATAATCCTCCATTATCATATCCACAAGATTATCGTAGGTTGTCTCTTCGTTAACTTGTAGAACTCTACACCCTCTCTTGTCGGCGTTGAATACATATCGATTTTTGAGAACCCATGTACCGCAAACAATTATTATCGAATTCATCCTCTCCGAAATTTAGTTTTGGTATAAAGATCGAAAATATTGTAGAATGATGAAGAATAGAGAAGATGAAGAACAACGACGAAGAAAATGGCTGACGGCGGCTAAACCGCGGCTAAACCTAATAATGTATGTGTTCATAGCTGATGTGTAATCTTTATTTTGCTGACATGGAAACATGCCATCAAACGAACTTATAAATCAGCCATGTAAGATCAGCCATCAAACAAAACTATAAGTCTGTCGCCACTAAAATACTATTTAAGTAATTAATAAAGTTTCATGTAATCAGCCATCAAAACACATAAATCAGGTGGAAAACATAAGTCAGCCGCTACATCATATAAGTCAGTCGTCAATAGCATACTATTACAGTAATTAATCTTTGGCTAATTAGTCGGCCATAATTAGGCCGACTTTTAAGTAAATCGGTCTTATTACGGCTGATTTAAGATAAGTCAGCCATAATTAACCCGCATAAGTATGCCGTTGCTAAATAATTCAGCCGGATTTATGATAAATCAGCCGGACAACAATAAGTCGGCCATGTCATAGCAATAAGTCGGCCGTACGAATATAAATCAGCCGTGTCGTGTACTCCTAAGTCAGCCGAAAATTCATAAGTCGGTCGAGGTTCATATAAGTCTGCCGTAACATTTGGCTGACTTATGAATATAAATCAGCCGACCAACTAATAAGTCAACCGTTCTTTTAAATCAGCCGCTCGTCATGTAAGTCGGCCGTCACTACAACGAGAAAATTTTGCGGCAGATTTTCATAATACACGTAGGCAGTTTTTATGCCACGTAGGCGTCGCGCCTGTTTTTCGCTGATGTGGAAAAAAAAATAATGGCATTTCTGTAATTACGTTTTTGTTATCAAATGCTTAGAAGGGCATCATGGGTATGAAAAACATTTCAGTAATAAAAAAGAGTTGTTGATTAGTCTAGTCGTTTTATCTAATTTCTATGCTATTAAGTAACTCTCCCTAAAAGTAATAGACTTACGTTTTTTTAGACTTGCTAATCAGCGGAAAAAATAATGTTTAGTACTGACTAGATTTTAATCCGTGTGTGCTCAAATATTTTGGTCAATATATATTTTTGAAGAAATTATTTTTCTTGAATGATTCGTAATTAATAATATAGATTATTCAAATAGTTATCTTATCAAATGTATTGTATTTAATAAAATGCACTAGTAATTTTAGGGGTGTCAATGGTCATGGGTCGATAGATCAAATGAGTCATAGATCAAATATGTCATGGATCAAATGGGTCAATTTGTAATGTGTTAAATGGGTGACCCGTTAGACCCATCATCATGACATCATCATGACATCATAGCAATACTACTATCATAACATCAAAAAAAATTCTCAAAAAAAAAAAAAAAACGATTCCGCGTTTTCCCGCCAAAAACTCGATTTCACATTTTTTCCACCAAAAAAGTGATCTCACATTTTACCGTCAAAACCGTGATTTCACATTTTTCCGCTAAAAACGTGATTCCGCGTTTTCCGCCAAAAAAACGTGATTTCATATTTTTTTCGTCAAAACGTGATTTCACATTTTTCCGTAAAAAACGTGATTCCGCGTTATTCCGCCAAAAATATGATTCCGCGTTTTCCTGGCAAAAACATGATTCCGAGTTTTCTCACCAAAAACGCGATACTGCTTTTTCGCCAAAAACGTGAAATTATGTTTTTTGCAGGAAAATGTGGAATCGTTTTTTTGAGAAAAATAATGTTATGATAGTAATATTGTTATGATGTCATGATGAAGTCATGATAATGCCATGATAAAGTCATGATGATGTATGATATTCATGCATTTTACATGTTTTAGCATATATTTTATTTAGAGTTTTGTACCATTTGCATGCATAATCACAGTTTTGTCTTGCATTTATGTCTCATTTAGAGTATAAGACATTTGCATTAGATCCTAGTGAGTTCTTACATTCATTTGGAGTGTTTCTAGGTGTTTTGGAGACATTTGGGATGATTGGAGTGGTTGAGCATCAAGAGAAGGAAGAGCTCATCCGATATGTCAGAAAGATGTGGCTGGACGGAGGCCTTTACATCTGAATCAGCTTCAATAATCTTCATGGAAGTTATAGAGGAAGGCGTTATATGTCCACATGAGTTGGAATCAAGTCATTAGGACGTGTGGTTTGAGAGATATAGATGTTTACCAGAGACATGTCCGCCTGGCCGAGACAGTTTCTTCACACCGATGTCACTCCTCGGTACAACATGTCGGTACTAAGGGGATTTTCCTCATGTTTCAATACCGACTTATTGTACCGACTTGTGACATCGGTATTAAAACTTCAGGGGATTATACCGACATCACAAGTCGGTGTGACTGATCGGTGCAACATTTATCTCTCCCAAACCAGCCGAGCTCACCCGAGGTGTCTGAAAGATCTGGCCGAAATAGGGGTATATAATCATAATTAGCTTCGGTGGTCTTAACAAAGTTTGTAGCCAAGTGAGTTAGATGACTATAGGAGGTGGTTCCAGGTTATTCGGATATGTGGTTCGTTAGATACAGCCGTTTTACTGAGCGTATGTCCGTCTAGCCGAAGCCACAAGACATGCCTGAAATAACTGGCTGGACGAAGGCTCTCCAATCCGAATTAGCCTCGGTGTTATTCACAAAAGTTGTATCCCAGTGTGGTAGCTGTCCACAGGAGGTGGTTTGAGGACATTCGAACATGTATTCCATGAGATATCGTGGTTTTACCGAAGGTTCTACAATGCCACCATCCGCACAAACCCATGTCCAATACCGATGTGCAACACTGAGTTATGACATCGATATTGAGCCACTCAAGATCAGATTTGATCCATTTCGACAGGGTTGATACCTGGTTTGTCTCGGGTCGACCCGCCTCGCCCCTTTTTACTATTTTAGCCCAAAAACTATATTTTCTTGGGGATCTCTTTTCTTATCTCTTTCTTTAGGCTAAAAACCTTGTTCTTGTGATTTGTAAGAGGGATCATACACTTTTTAAGTTTATATCTTTGTTTCTTTCTTTAATCTTTCACATTCCTATTCTCTAATCATGATTAACATCACCTCTTTCATGATATTTGGTGTATTCTTCATGATTAGTGAGTAGTTTATTTTGGAGCTCATGGATGAGCTAGATTAGGGGAATTTCGTGATAGATCTAGGATTTCTAGTGCTTAGTTTACATTTGTCCTCTCTTATTTAGTGTTCATAATGCTAGATTAGGCTAGAGATAGCTAATCTAGATCATAGCGAATTTCATGCACACAAGGTGTTCGATGAAATTCCCCAAAAAACTAAATAAGGGATTTTGCTTGCTTAGCCTATGAAAATAGTTGTCTAAGGAGTATTAGGACCATAGGAACCTATGATTAAAGCTCGTTAATCATCTTATCACAAACGAGAGTTTGATCTTGATTTGGTGATTAACAACGTGATTAAGACCATGAGAGTGGCTTAATCTTAATGTGTTCTAGGCTAAGGTAATTGCTTGTTTGTGTGAAATGACATCTAGATAGATCATGGGAGGATCCGAAATCAGTAATCTCATCCAAGAGCTTGGATTTATCATCTTTCTAATCTCGTTTAGCATTCGTTTACTTGTGTTCTTGCTTTTAATTTGAATCATTTAGGTTGCTAGAAAACTAAAACCACTTTTGTTAGCTTAGCTTAAGAAGATTTATGTATTCCTAGTGATTGAAACATAACCATTGGATTCGATACCTCGTATAATACAACGTATATTGAGTAATTGATCTAGACACCAAAAAGTCTATTATCAATGTAATGATGATGGATTCAACGAGTCACCCATTTGATCCATGATCATAGGCCATAACTCATGATCTATTTACACTTAACCCCTTAAAGTCATGTGTCATGGATGACCCATTTTGACACTCTTAAATAATTTGTGTTCTCAATTAATTGGTTTTCTGTTTGGTTCCTGGTTTTCTTTCGGTTTAGCATATGTGGACTGAACAAATTAAATTAAACATTGGGCCGGGTGGCTGTGGGAGGTTTCTTTAAATTTCTTTTGCTTTAAAAACAACAAAAATGTGATGTCAAAAAAAAAAGTAAATAAGAAGAGGCCCTAGGGAAAAAGGACTGCATAATAAATATATTTTTTTTTTTGATAAATTAAATATTTGTTTCTTCTCTTTTGTTTCAGTGCATAATAATAAATATTAGTAATTTAACCGGGAGCTGTTATTAGAATTATCGGTAATTTAGAGAGAATTTTGAAATTCAACCGGATTCAGTGACCCGCCCCTATAATATATGTTACCATGCTGAATATATTTATTTATTTTTAATTCCGTTTTTTTTAGAATCAGTTGAATTTAAGATTTAAGATGGATCAAAAACGCAAAAAACCAATTGGCCAAGTTGGAACTAGTGATTGTACTTGATTTTTTTTTTTTGAACAAGGTTTAATTGTACTTGATTTACATGCAACATCTTATTGGATTCTTGGCCTGCCTTAATGCCTTATCCGTAAACACACTTTTTATCACAAAAATTCCGTAATAATCTACAGTACATAGAACAGATTTCGACATTTTTTTACTATTTTCTATTAACAACTCTAGCAATTATCGATCATTTACCTAAATATTTCTAAGTTTATTGACATTAACCTAATTCACTCTACAAGAAGAAAAAAAACTACATTAACCTAATTCACTCTAAAAGAAAATAAAAAAACTTGTTGGATTCAGAGGGAAAAAAACACTTAATTAGTTGTTTTTTTTTGTTGATAAAAATTAGTTGTTGGGATCAAATATCCACATGCGTGTGTTCCTTCATCTCTTAAGGTCCCCACACACATCTAATTGGTGAACCTTTGCTTGTCACTCTTATAGCCACTCATATAAATGAAGCTTAAGCCACTTGATACTGCCATTAAACCCCATAAGCTTTGTTTTTTTCCTACTTACAGGCTTTCCATTAAACCTTCCATGACATAACATAAAGCAATACCCTTTTGCCCTTTTTAAACATTTGCTTATTGTGAAAGTTAGGGCTCGGATTGGTAACACTGCATAACCGCGTAATGGCAGAAATATAATTAAATTATAGAATTATTTTTGATAAAATAAAATCTGCAGAATGAAAAACTGCGGAATGAAAATTTTGTGCGATTGGATAAATTTTACAAAATGGCGGAATATAAACTATCTGAAACAAATAAATTATTTGAAATAAAATTTTCTATATTTTCTATATTATCTGATATATTATTTTATATAATTTAAATATTATTAGAAAAGACTTATTTTTCATTGTATTATTTTTTACTTATTTTCAATTCATTCATAATACATAAAAATCTAATAATGTGGTAAAAGCCAATCTCATTCATTACATAAATATTTATAGTGAATAAATAAATTAAAAATATTATTAGTTATTTAAGAAATAAAAAATATTACTAGTTATATAATTAAATAATGTGAAAGGTAATTTAATTCAACTAATTCCACAAATAATCTATTTAAACTCACTTTTCTATTTAATCACTTTTTATATTTTTTTAAGTGCGTTTTGTATTTTATTTTTCATTCCACAGATTTTTGTTGATTGGCAAAATACTTGCGGAATCGCATTTTTAAACGCAATTCCACCATTCTGTAGGTTACCAATCAGAGTCTAGATGAGTCCACGTTTTCAGTTTCTGCTTGTTTTAACATTCCTCTTCTTCATGCACCTTCTTGTGTGTACGAAAAAAACAATTTTACTTTCTGCCAAAAAAAAAAAACAAATTCATTATCACATTCAACACTAATAATTTTTGGTTTTCCAAAGAGTCCAGTTAGTTTTAGGTATAAACAAACTTGAAAGATTTAATAAATCAAAATCATTGCAATAAAACATTGTACCATTCATTACTCAGTCTGTGGACTACAAGATTTTTTTTTAGATAACGAAAAATCCCTTCTTATAAAATATGAGACTTAAAAAAAATAGAATTTTGTTGCCCCAAAAAAAAAAAAAAATTACATCTGATTCATCTGGTCCATATCTCTGATTAGTTTTACTATACAGTTTTTTATAGAATATTTCTAATAGTTGTTCATACATAATTATAATTATAGAAGTTTAAAATTTACAGTGGTCTTGTACTAAAACAGTTACAGGTTGTGATAATCCATACAAATTATATAAAAAGAAAAATATTAGTTAAGAATGTGTGAAGACAATTATTTTATTTTCTTGTCAACACTTAAATTACAATTAATATGGACTTTTTAAATAGGAACGAAAAAACTGATTTGTCTTTGATAGGTGACAGTAGGGAAGTGCATACGACGCGCTTAAGACGGAAGTAATTAAGTAAAGAGTCTTTTCCACCTAATTAAATCGCAGCCACACAAAAAAAAAAAGGGGTTTCTTAAAAATGGCTTAAGAGTACTTAAACTTTTGGATGATACGCCAAATCAAGTGCCCTTTCAAATATGGAAATGCTTTAACGAAGAGATTTCGATCACTCTTGAAAATCTGACGCATTTATTATTTTTATTTTTTTTAGTAAATACTGTGAATTAGGTCGATAAATAATTTACCTTCTCAAATGTTCAATATGTACCAGTTCGGGGGTTGGGTATCCAGGTCGGGTATCAAAGCGCAAGCGGGTCATTCATGTTGTAAATAGATACATATTAAAACTTTCATTTAAAATAAATAAATGTAATATAACAAACCAGGGGAAGCTATCATTTATACTTCCAAACCTCGTTGTTTGTTTGCGTTTGTGTTTATGATTTGGTTGTTTTTTCAAATAAACCACAACATGTGAACGTTAAAAACAAACGGAATCAAAGAGACGGTGGCTTAGTAATAGTATAAAGGGGTTGGTTCTTTTGTACCCCGAGTTGAAATCTTTTTTGGAATGGAAAGTTATTTTTTAAATTGGAATATCTAATGACTGACTCCGAGTACTAAGGAAAATTATGGTTCATCCACAAAAAAAAACAGAAAACTAAGAGTTTGACCGGCATGTCAATTCAATAAATGAATAGCAGAATAGTTGAATAATAAAATATCTGAATCAATATAACGAAAAAACTCAAAACTGAATAAACTTAAAATACTTTAAAACTACTATTTATAGATGTGTAACTTAATAAATACTTTTTTCGTCTGCGTAACTGCGTTTGCACTTTTTTTTTTGAAAAATCTGCGTTTTCACTTTACATAATTATTTTATTGAAAATCTTTAAATGTTTATATTTCTTAAGTGTAAATTCTGTTTATAATATTTTTTCAAACTGCATTCGAAATCGAAGTATAAAACAAGAACGTTGGCAGATATATATATAGGCTACGTCAAAGTCCATCTAATCACAACTTTTTAAAAAGAGCATGGATGTGGCAACAAAAGCAAGTATTGGCTAATTGAAGTGTGAAGGGTATTTCTCTTGATTAATTTGGAAGTTAAAGGTTTTTCATTAAGTTAGGAGTTAGTCACTTGTCACTTTTAAGATAAGTGGATTTTAATTTGGTTATGGATCGGATATGAGTGAGTTAACTTTTAGAGGGTCCAGATCTTCTCGTGTCTCCATCTTTGTACTTTCTTTGTCCTGATCATAGTTTGTTTACTAATTAAGTAAAGTAACGTGATTATCAAAACAAAACAAAAAAGGTTAATTAATTAGCGTCATGATCAATTAAATGTGATCTACTACTAATTTACTTTATCGAATTTCTTATGAAGAGATCCTCTACAAAAGCATATAGAGTTGTCGAAGTACATAGCGAATTTATTCTACCATTTAATTTACCGAGATATACCATCATATATTATTTGGTCAATGGGGATTAATTTGAAGGTATGGACGATCTTGATGTTGACTTAGAAAAACGACAAGGAGTCCCGTGATCATAATATAGAACGTCGACGGGAAGGAATAGTCTATAGATTGACATACAAGTCTATTCATGAAGTCTTGGCCGGATCCTTTAAGCCGGGAAGTAAACCGGTGTAAACCAAGACTGCAAAATCGATTCAAAATCAAGCCAAGGCTTCATTCAGCTTGGATGGTTTAATAATTCGTTTTATATCTAAAAACCAAATCATACTACACATAAAATTAGAAAACTGAACATATATCAAGATTATCATTTTGACAAATAAAGCGATGATATTTGTTTTATACACTTACTATTTCTTTTTTTTTTCAACCTACATACTGTCGTTTAAAAAATAAACGGTAACTCTCACAAATTTTTAAACGATAGTTCTCTCAAAAGGCACAAAAACAAGTTTTGGTTTCAAAAATAGCAATCACTTTAAAATATTCCATGCTAACACAAATTTAATATCAAAATTATTAAAAACTCCTTTTTTAATGTGGGAATACAAACCCTAAAATTGAAATTAAAAGAGGTATTCAAATCTAATGTTTTAATTTTGTTAGGGTAAACAATTAGTTTCACAATAATTTGTGTTATTGTGAAAATTTAAATTTGTTGTGTTAACTTTTAAATAAAACTAATTTTTATGCTATTTTAAGGTATTTCTCAAAAATATTGCCTAGACATATATTTGTGAACTAGTTTGTATGTTTTTACGTATAAATCAAGTCTAAGATGGAAACCTCCAGATATAATGTGAGTTCTACAAGTTAAAATAAATGCAGTTAATACAAATTAGTGTCCTACGTTCGGGGCCATAGCGAATCCACTAAATTATATGGTCAATTGATTGTCTTATTTTTTTTATTGTGTAATCACATATGTCAAAATCCAAACTAATATACCGCCGGTGTGTAATTTTTTCGTAGTATCAAAAAATTGTGTCTAGTAGAAATCGGCTGCTAGCTACTCTACACCAAAAAGATGATAATTAACCACTGAATTGTCGTCATCGTTAGTCGATTGACTTTGTTCTTAACTCTAACAAATTGATGTGTCTTTGGTTTTAATTATAATGGAACCTAATACTAGCGTTATATATACACACATAAACACGTTACACTCCTAGAGTATAACTGTTGGATATCAACAACGGTGTTGTTTTAATAAAACACACCTATACTTACATAATTTACAGACACATATACTTACACTTCCTTTATCAAATCTGTGTCGATTGGGAGAAGGCACCTTTTCTTTCGGATGTGAAAAACAACGATTGAATCTTCAAGCATCTCTCTGGTAAATATAAAAAGAGGACAACCCAATTGCAGGGAGGTAATTCAGAAAAACAATTCGATTTGTTTCTTCTTCTTTTCTCAAACTATTTCTAAGAAACTCAGAATAGAGTTTGCGAGAATCTCCGTACGGTGTCACTACGGAGATTGATAGTTGTATCCTCAAGAGAGACGTCCATCGAAAGCTACATACACCACAGTAGGGACGAAATTCTGTCTTAGGAGATTGCTCTAGCAAGCCTCTATCATCAACAATACGATTAAACCACAAAGAATAAGATTTCATCAAGTAAGTTTTGTGTTTCTGTAAACTATTGGATTTCAATTAGTTAATACAAACGTAATTTGTAATTGCGATTGTTCTGCATCTTAAATAAAGAACAACAATAACTTCATCCATGGTTAAATGGAAAACAACATGAGTTGGTATACATACTACGTAAGCATGTGTATGTATGTGAAACTAAATGGCAATGCATGCATGTATGTATGTTTGTATGGATGCATCAAAGACTTTCTTATTAGTAGTATAAATCCAAACAATTGCGAAAAATATGTGTAAAAAGTATATGGTTAGGTCGTTAAGGTATTAGATATAGTCACATATGTACTTATTAGTATAGTATAAACCCAAACAATTACGAAAAATAGTTTTATGATTAATTAAAATATTAAGCTAATGGTAATACATAATTAATTAAGAATTTGGATTAAGGGTTGCTAATCACGCGGTGAATTTAGTCTCTATAAAAGCAGTAGCTCACCTTCCACAACCTTCAATATCAACTCAACCACAACCTTCTCTCTTTTTTTTTTTTTTGGGGTTGCTAAATCACAACCTTCTCTCTTACTCTCTTATCTTTTATATTCCTATCTCTCTAGATATATAAATTATAAAACTAGATCGTGTGGATAGATAAATAAATAATAATAAAATGGAGAAAAGAGGAGGAATAAGTAGTGGAGGTTCGGGATCATCAGGAGAAGCAGAGGTGAGAAAAGGACCATGGACGATGGAAGAAGATCTTATTCTCATCAACTATATTGCCAACCACGGCGATGGCGTTTGGAACTCTCTCGCCAAATCTGCAGGTTCATTTAATTTCTTTTTTTAAAAACAAAATTATACTCACATATATATATATATATATATATATATATACACGTTGTATGTCAATATATATATAATGAACTAGGGTTTCGTCAAAACATGCAAATGTATCATCATACAACAAACAATATTTCTCTTTCGGTCGTTTCTTCAATAAATAGATATATACGCATATAAATGCTTTCTTAATTGTATTCGTTCGTTGATAAAGAATCGGTCTAAATCCAAAAAAAAATCCAAAGACGTTTTCATATGTAGGTGCTCTTATAATGGATTAGTGATAATACAAAAGTATGTAAGATAATTAAAAATCTATAACAGTGTTTTGATAAGCATGCATGATTATAATATACACATATATATATGTGCTAATTACAATTATGTGGATATGCACATACGTACGAGTCAATTATTGATTGTGAATTGTGATGATTGATTATATATATGAATGTATAGGTCTAAAACGCACCGGAAAAAGTTGCCGGCTCCGGTGGCTGAACTATCTCCGCCCCGACGTACGACGGGGAAACATCACGCCGGAAGAGCAACTTATCATCATGGAACTTCATGCGAAGTGGGGAAACAGGTTAGTTTTAATTTACAGAAATGAATGTATATACACACACATAGTTACATATACACTATGTGTAACGAAATAATCAAAGAACAAAGGCAAAATCTTCCAACTTTAAATCGTTTGGGAATGACAATAAAGCAACACATTTGGTGACTAAAGCAAAAAAGCGTTTAATTCCTATGTGACATCCTTTGATCGAAGTTTGTTCTTAGGCGCCGTCAGTTCTGACGTGTTTGCACGTGTCGAAATTTTCTAGCCACTAACATTAAAACTCGTGCTTTTTATCAAAAACAACATGAAAACCTCGTGCCTATTTCTATCGAAACTCGTGGCTACATTTTCCCCGATATTTTGTTTTAAATGGTTTATAAAAGAATATAAGTCTCTCGAAATTATCAAGTGATTTCCGACGTTTCTGAAATATTTACGCGGCTTTATTTATTTCCTTGTCTGTTTGTTTTATCCGATTTCTATTTTTGTTTGTTTGATATGCAAATAGCTGGAAAATATGGCCCAAGATTACAAGGTACATGATTCTCTAATTCAATAATAATAAAAAAGAATCGCATTTTGCAAGGAAGTGCGATTTAGTTATCATTTTATCTGCAGTTAACTCCTTTTGGGTATACTAATTACGGAAAAGTGCACTAGATTATTAGGTATGGGTCAAGACTTTACCAGCCAAATGATATTTAGATTTTAAAATTTCATAATTCTTGAATTAGAGTTTCCAATTTTTTCCTTTAATTATAACTTTTTTGTTGGTTTCAAACTAGTTTCACTTTTCTTATATCTTTACAATTTACTTTTTTGATAGCAAGCTTTTACTAAATCATAAAATTACACTTTACAAACCCTTTTAACAAACAAACAAAAAAGTAACGCTTTTAACAAAATAGTAAGCGATAAACTTTATAAGGCTTATAAGCACAGAAAATTATTAAGAATTTTTTTTTGACAAAGATCCAAACATAGTACATGCAATAATAGTACAAAAGTAAAAAGTCTCGTGACAAAAAGGAAAAGCATAATTGAAATAGACGCAAACCTTAATGTTTTGGATTCATCTAAATGTACTTGGTCCGATGCAGTCACGGATTAGACCTCTAACCCCACAACAATCATTAGCTCATCATATTGATTAATTAAACATATTTTAATAATCTAAATATATAGTTATGTCACTAATCAATTGACTCTTAATTATATGACCAGGTGGTCAAAAATCGCTAAACACCTTCCAGGAAGAACCGACAACGAGATCAAAAATTTCTGGAGGACAAGAATCCAAAAATACATCAAGCAAAGCGATGTAACAGCAACAACAACGTCGTCCGTTGGATCTCATCAGAGCTCAGAAATCAACGATCAAGCTGCAAGCACGTCGAGCCATAATGTCTTTTGTACACAAGATCAAGCGATGGAGACTTATTCTCCTAGAACAACGTCGTATCAACATACCAATATGGAATTCAACTACGGTAACTATTCGGCGGGTAACTATTCGGCGGCAGGGGCAACGGCAACGGTGGATTATCCGGTACCCATGACCGTTGATGATCAAACCGGTGAAAACTATTGGGGCATGGATGATATTTGGTCATCAATGCATTTACTCAATGGGAATTGATTAATCAACTATAGTCTCGATCCAACGGAAAACATAATATGGAATATATATTACTTTGAGAATTGTGATTTTTAGGAGTAATATGATTAGTACGTGACATGTATATGGTTTTTGCCTCGTTGTTTAGAGGTTTTGGGATATAATTTATATATGATGGTAATGATCTAAATCCTTGATATATGTTTTGAACTTTATTGCACCCCGTTTGATGTTATACATAAATAAAACTTAAAGGGGTCATTTATTTTCTGATTTTTATCTGTACGAGTAAAATAATTTATCTTGAGAATGTTCGTGCATGTGTCATGTATATATGACTGAGAACCTACACATGGTTACATTATTTTAGATATAACGTTTGTAGTTGCACAAAAAATAAATAAAAAAGATATAACGTTTGTTTATAAATCCCCTCTGTTCCATAGCGATAGATATTTTTGTAGTTTTCACACATTAATCAAACATTTGTTATGTTTTTAAAAATATTGTGTGTTTAGGACAATCTTTCCAAACAACCCATTAAACATTATATAGGGAGAGTTTTGGAATTTCTGTTACAATTACATAAAAAACTAACAAAACATATCAACTTTCATACAAATTTTTTTTATTTTTTTTTATTTTTTTAAAACATGTTCAATATTCATGAACTGAGAAAGTAATTGATTTCCGTTGACAAAAATAATGGATGTATATGCGTAATTTAAGAGTTATGTGATCCACTGGATTCAGTGTAAATGTACGTACCTTTTTAAAAGGATTTTGTTTTTGTTCTAATTCCCATCCCAACATATATATATAATAGTTGTGGTAGATCTATTAAACAAAAGCTTCTATTAATTTGCATATTTAACGTTATAGTCGACAGATACAACTACTCATTAACCATTTGATATTACCACATTCGAATCTTGATGTTTAACAAAAAAATTGATGATGTTGAAAAAAAAAAACCACATTCGAATCTATAGTTAACATAGTTGTACAGTATATAAACAATTTTCCTTTCTGTAACGTTAAAACATAGCAATACGTAAGCAAAAAAGAGAGGTTAAAACAGAGTGATTATTATAAGCGTATGGTGAAATCGAGAGGAACTGATTCTTCGTCCATATATATGCACACACATACACATGAGTTAGGCGTGCGTATACATATACATGTGGATCGATGTATATACATATCACATGACATAAACATACAGAACCTAATCTCACGAATTGTAATAAGACACGTGTAAGATGAGGGCTAAAAATAGATAGCTTTTGGTACAGTTGTCCTTGCCTTTATTCAACAATTTTTATCCATTTTTGGGCATCACCATTCAACATGTAGAAACCCAACGTGAGCCTAACTCCACTAACCAAAACCACAACCTTTAAGGCGAAGATATCGATTTATTTTAAACAAAAAAAAGAACAATTTATATACTGGTTCGTTTTCATTGATATTTCTATCCATACTTCAAAACAATAAATATTTACAACTAAAAAAGATACCAACATGGGATGAAAAATAAGATACGATGAGCTATAGGAACGTAATGAGTAATTGAGCCGCAATTTTAAATATAAATTGATCTGATAATAAAGCCAAGATGAGTCGACTATTTGATATATATTCCTGCAAATATATTTGTAGATTTATAATTTGTATAAAATGGGCAGAGTAATTGGATATTAGACATGATGTTAGGTGGGGAAGTGTAAGCACTATAGCAAGACGGCAAAATCATTTAAGCTTTACCGAACTTTACCGAACTTTCTTAGCTTTAAGTCTTTAGCCAACGACACATTTTGTCCGAATGAAGCATGTGTAGAGGATAAATCCAAACTCTACTTCCTCTTCTCTATGCATTGGCTAGAATAGGAATAATTTTCAAATGATGGCGGTGTAAACAACGAAACGGAACGGAAAAATAGTGAATTGTAGCAAGGAACGAACCAATTGTCCAATGCATGCATTATGTTTTCCGGCCTGGTCTTTACGTCGTCATTATGCTTATAGTATTAGATTTATATATCTTAACCATAAATTTGAATTCAAAATGAATATGGAATTGGGCCACATGTTTATTTATTTTATTAGGCCAACGTGTTTATCATGTGGGAATTGTCGACTTCCCATGTGAATTATAAAGGAAAAATCACATGGCGGGTCGGTCACAAACATACAAATGGTTGATAATTTACAAACAAATAAACGTGGAGGAATTGTTTTTTTTTTAATCTTCTCTTTGTGTTTTGTTCATTTATTTGCTTGTGCATTGTTCTAGCCTTATGCCTTAGCTGTACTTTCTATATATAGCATAAACCATTTTCTTCCCGTGTCGATGAGTTTGACATATGTGAACTTTATTTATTCAGTTGATGTTGAAGTCGGCTGCTCATATCTGTCTAACGAGGTTTTGATTATTATCGGGTTATTGATTAGATAAGCTTTAGTTAACGATTAAATCATTTACATAAAAAAGGAAAAAAAAATTGGTTCATACTACAGTATATATATTGTCAGTTGTCTCAAGAGTTTTATCCAAGAGATGTTCGGCCCTCTTCGATTAATATCAATGATGTTTTTTTATTATTATTTTATTAATTAACCGGAGAAATTTTAAATCTAAACTAATTTCTGATATCTGTAGAAATCCATTTTTTTATCACTTAAAGTGTTCAAAGTGGCCAATCATAATTGAAATAATATATGTCTTACTTGTAATACCAGTTTCGAAAAACAAAATTGATTGCGAAAAAAGGAATAATACAAACAGAGAAAAAATATGTTTTTTCTTATATCTATCTATCAAAATAATTGGTATGAAAGAAAAATAAAATTTCTCAAAATTACCATAATTTATGTTTCGTTTTCTAAAATAGTAATCAAAATTCTAAAATTTTACAACAAAGTTGAGGTTTAAGGAAGGTTCTAAGTAACATAGTAACCTTTAGTAAACTTTTTGGAATCCTTCATAAACCTAAAATTTGTGGGTTAATCTTCATGCTTGTCATAACTCTTTCGTAGGACGAGACTAGTATATTCGTTCAACAGTGGTCGTAGTGGTGGGAATAGCTTAATTCTCGTCTTTTTCTAATGTCAAACTATTTGTGCAAAATTTTATGTATTTGCATTCGTAAGTTATTTCGTGATCTTGTTAGGTAGAAACAAGCAAAGACGGATTCGAATTACTCACCGCTTGAATTTAGCTAATTATATCTGTACTAATCTGAACATGTATTTTAAGTTACGACATTAATTCACTATGGAGTAAATAAACTTACATCATAAAAAACCGTGGTTAATTAGAATCATTTGGGATAATATTTTTCTTTAAATTTAAAATGATTGAATGATTTATTTTTGCTAGCGTGTATTGTTTTTAGTAAGATACACAAGTTAATCTCTCTTTTTTTTGCTAAGTATTTGAATTTCATTAAAATGAGAAGGTTTGTAAAATATTACAAAAGAGCTAAACAAGATAGGAAAAGCCTTGGCAAAAAAGAATAAAAACAAGGCAGATCTTAAAAAAGCTTAACAACATTAGATGAGAAAACTACTACTCATAAGTGAGCCAAGATTGCATTAGATCACTAAAAGCCTTCCTTTTCTTTTTTCCCAAAATTGCATCACGGACTATGCGGTCGAGTCCTTTGAAGATGGCCTGGGGAGTGGATGAAATGTTGTTGAAGAGCCTGTTGTTTCTCTCGGACCAGATTGTATAGATTGTAGCCTGAGCCACCAAAAGTCGTAAAGTCCTTGGGGAGATGTTGTCTTTGAGTGATAGCCAACAAGTAAAGGCAGTCCAAGTGTGGAAACTGAAAGGGTGGTAGCCTAACCTTCTAAGAACCAAGATCCACAGTTGCTCACTTACTTCACATCTTAGGAAAAGATGGTCTCGATTTTCCTCAAAGATGTCACAAAGGCAACATGACGCACTAACTTGAAGACCCCATCTTAGTAGCCGAGCTCTTGTTGGAAGGCGGTCTTGCTGAGCTACCCAGAATGAGAAAGCATGTCGTGGAATAGCTCCTTTGAACCACACAAGCTTAGTCCAAGGTTGAGCAGGGCCCCGCGGTCGAAGCGTCTCCCAAGTGTGCTTAGCTGAGAAGTTTGGGAGAGCCAAATCATTAGCGAACCAGAGGTAAGTGTCTTCCACCTGCGAGAGAGAGGGGAGGTCGACAGTGGTGAGGTGGAATTGAAGTGCTTCCGCAGCTGGAGATCTGGCTCCTCTCAGTTTCCAACCATTGGCGTTGCAAGCCGAAGAAACTGTTGCGTTTAGGGGAATGGCTAGCTCTCGTGGACCAACTGTTCCAAAAAGGTTTATTAATGGTCCAAGAGGTGTCCAGTAGTCCAGCCAAAAACTTGTAGTCTCACCATTTCCAACATGGGACCGCATAAATCGAGCTGCTAGAGAGCGCAAAGAGAGCAGAGATTTGAAGGTCCAAGATGATTGCTTCTTTTCATCTAGACTCCAAAAAAATTCATCCTTAATCCTGTTGGCTTTGATCCACTGTACCCAAAGAGAATTTCCATTTGCAAACAATAACCAAATCAGTTTCAAACAAAGGGTCTTGTTCCAAATCAGAAAGTTTCTCAAACCTAGGCCTCCCTCCTCTTTAGGCAAACAAACATTCTGCCAAGAAACCTTAGCCACAGCTTTCTTATTAATATCTCCACTCCATAGAAATCTAGAGCATAGAGATTCAATTTTCTTCAAGCAAGCTTTTGGTAATGTGAAAGCAGATATCCAAAAATTGACAGTTCCAAATATAACTGAAGATAGCAGTTGCTTTCGTCCAGCAAAAGATAAGGCACGAGAACTCCAAGAGTTGAACCTGTTGATTAACTTATCCAAGAGCGGCCTGTAGTCATTGATCCTGAGCTTTCTATGCATCAATGGAAGCCCCAAATAACGGATAGGCATTGAACTGAGAGTGAAGCCGAGACTGGAGATGTCATTGGTTTCAGGCTGGTTCATGCCTGCAATAAAGAGATCAGTTTTGCTTCTATTCATGGATAGCCCAGACCATTGGGAGAATGCTTCGAGAGTTGCCGCTATATTTTCCAGAGATTGCTTTTCACCATCAAAAAAGACCATGATGTCATCGGCAAAAGCTAGGTGTGAAACCTGTGGATTGGTAGCGTTTGGGTGGAAGCCAATAGAACCAGAGATGTATTTTGAGTGAAGCATCTGAGAGAAAACTTCCATCACAAGAACAAACAGGTAGGGAGACAAAGGATCTCCTTGTCTCAGCCCTTTGGTACCCTTGAAATAGCCACAAAGCTCACCATTAACAGAGACAGAAAATCTTGTGGTAGTCAAGCATTGTTGAATCAGGTTGATGAAAACTGCGGGAAATTCCAGGGCCACCAGAGTATTGATGACAAAATCCCAGTTTACAGTGTCAAATACCTTTTGGAGATCAACCTTTAGCATAGATCTCTTAGAGATTGATTTCCAGTTGTAACCTTGAATCAATTCCGTAGCCAACAACACGTTTTCAACCAGTAATCTTCCAGGGATGAAAGCAGATTGGGAGTTCGAGATCATACCAGGCAGGGATTTCTTTAGACGGTTCGCAAGCAACTTTGAAATCACTTTGTACACAGAATTACAGCAAGCTATGGGGAGAAATTCTGTGATTTTAGAGGCGTTGTTCTTCTTCGGAATCAGAGTCAAGATAGTTGAGTTCCACTGCTTGAGAAGCTGACCAGAATTAAAGAATTCACTAACACCCGCAATCATGTCTGCTCCAATGGTTTTCCATTGTGCAGTGAAGAACTCAGCAGGATATCCGTCTGGACCTGGAGCCTTGTTCTTTGGTAGAGCAAAGAAAGCTTGCTGGATTTCAGTTGCAGAGAAGGGCGCTGTTAAAATCTCAGACATGGATGAGGAGCATCTGAACGGGACCAAAGCAGCAATATCTTGGGGAGAGGAAGTAGTAGGAGTCGCAGGACTATATACCCAACATCTTCTCAAAATAATTGACTGCATGCTGCTTTATTCCCTCCAAGGAATCTATAACGCTGTCATCTTCATCTAGAAAGAAGAGAATCTGATTTTGTGAGAGCCTTGTCTTGATTACTCGATGAAAGAAAGGTGAGTTTGAATCCCCAACGTCAAGCCATTGGACCCGAGATCTCTGCATAAGGAATGATTCTTCAGCCCGTGCTAAAGTATGCCATTTTTTATGAGCATCTTTTTCTGATTGGGCTCGGGAGGCTGATGGAGAGGAGAGCAAAAGATTTTGACAATCCAAGAGGTGGGAGAAAGCTTCAGCCACTCTTTGTTCCAAGTTAGAGAAGTTCCCACGGCTAAAAGTTCTTATTACACTCTTGAGCTCCTTGAGCTTCTTGGAGATACAAAGCATTTTTGATCCAGAAAATGTCAGAGACTCCTAGCAAGCTTTTATTAATTCTGCAAATTCTTGATGATGGTTCAACATAGAGAAAAATTTGAAGGGTCGTTTCTGTTTGGGTTTCTTTGCATCAAGAAATACACAAGAAGGACTGTGATATGATATGCCAGGTTCTCCAAAGACACCAAGAGACTCAGGGAAAGCTGACATCCAAGTATCATTTACTAAGATTATGTCCAGTTTCTTAGCTATAATCCCAGTATTATGCTTATTTGACCAAGTAAATGTGTTACCACAAAATGGCAAGTCAAAAATAGCACACCAGTCCAAGCATTGCTTAAAATCTCTCATACCTCCAGATGATGTGAACTGATCGGCTGAAGAGTGTTCTGACGCATAAAGAGTCTCGTTGAAGTCTCCCATGATTGTCCATGGCTTACCAGCTATCTGATGGGAGGTAGCAAGGTATTCAAGCTCAGCCCAAAGAGACTTCCTTTCATTTCGACAATTAGAACCGTAAACCAGCGATACAACTATCTCCACTGGGACAAAAGGAAGTTTGACAGTGCAGTTAATCAGCTGCAGTGATTTAGAGATGATAGTGACACTGACAGAAGGGTGCCAAAGAAGCCAAATCTTCCCCAAATCTGAGTATTCATAATTACTTTCCAAAGACCATCCTGGAAAGGCTCGATTAACTATAGACGAGGCCTTCGCAGGGCAAACATGAGTCTCCACGAGACCACCAAAAATTGGCTTGTTTAGCTTAAGCCATTTCCTAAAACTGCGCCGCTTTACAGAATCATTAAAGCCTCTTATATTCCAGCAAAAAATATCCATAAGAGGAAAAGATTTAGAGGGTTAAAGGGCCTCCAGCCCTATTCCAAGATTTAGACTTAGCTTTTTTTAGCAACCGCTTAGAGACCACCTCGATGAACTTATCTTGACCATCATCTGGGTTATCATCTTCACCTGATACGCTTCGCGAATCAGCATCAGACTCTCCTTCAGAAGAGCTTGAGTGAGGGGAGGAAGAATTCTTATTTCCTCTTAAATCAACGAATAATCCTCCTTTAGCTAAGTCAAAAGAATAAGCCTTGGAGAAATCCTGCGTGATGACCTTTTCTTTTTTAGATACACCAGAGGTAATTGGAGCAGCACTAGCGGAACCAGCAGCTGGATTGGATTCAGGAATGTCCACCAGTTTAGTTGATGTAGAAGCATCTTTCGGACCAGTCGACTGCGTGGCGTTTTGCTTAGAGGAACCAGGGAGTTTAACTCGATACACAGAACCAGGTTGTGGAACGATTGGAAGTAAGCTTTTGATCGAAGCCTTTCCCTTGTTTTTCTCTTTTCTGGTTCTTGGACAGTTTTCAGTGAAGTGCTTAGCTGAATTGCAACTAGTGCAGGTCGGAGGAGCTGCAGTGCAGCGAGAGACTGTGTGACCCACCTTCTTGCAGAAACCACAAAGAGAGGGAAGCCATGGGCTTGAGACTTTTATTCTTCGGATTTCACCAGACTCAAAACGAGCATTCACTCCTTCAGGTAGAGGCTTCCGTGGGTCAATGACGGTGTAAACCTTAGCAACTTCGATGTTGGTCAAGTTCTTAGTAGCAGGATGAAGACAAACAGGGTGACCAACCATCCCGGCAATCTCTTGTAATCCTTCACGGTTAAAGAACTGGAGAGGAACTCCTGAGAATTCTAACCAGACAGGAACCATCGAGAGTTCAGGCTTCTCTTGTT
>PKML01043813.1:0-29018 GCA_002933935.1 Eutrema yunnanense | reverse complement strand
ATATATATATATATATATATTCTTCTATATAAACCCACAACTATTAAATAAACTTTTTTAAGCTTGAGATAAGGCCCATATATATGGGTAGAATCAGAGATTTTTTTTAGTTTCTTTGTCTTTGTTCCTATAAATATTATCAAATCAAATATCAATCAATACATCAATATAATTTCATCACCATCTATACTATTAAAACATGATCATTTTTGGAATCTGTTTCTAAACATCCCTTATTTTTAAAAAATAAATTGAACCTATTGTCGAACATGTATTAAACATATTACCAAATATTTATTAAACCTATTATAAACTTAAAAATTACAAATCAAACATATTTAAATTAATAACACTTAAATTAGTTCTTATTCCTCATTTCACATTTTATATATTACAAAAACTTTATCCCGCGCATTAGAATCTAGTAAAAGCTTAAAACTTACATTAACGTGTTTCTAAGAAAAAAATAAAAATAAATGATCAGAGAATTGTCGTTTTTAGTTTAAATCCGAAAAACATTGTATTGGTGGTAAGATACCATAATCTCGGAAAATATCCCACCAAATAGCTTGACTTGCACTCCAACCCAAAACACTCTTAAATATTGTCTAGGAAAATAATAAATGGGTGAGCAACAACGTTACTCAGCGGGGTTGACAAAAGGCACTTACTCAGCGGGGTTGACAAGTGCCCACAAAATTTACAATACAATATTTAATTCATCAATAACGTAACATGCTAGCCAATAAATGAAATTGTGATATCAAATTAATAAATGTAGCTAACCATATTAAGTAATGCAAGACCTCAAACAAGACTGACCTTCACATTCTGAAGGAGCATTTCGTCCAAAGTACTCATTCTCTACCACAACTCATATCGGGATTGACGATTAATGTCTCCGCCCACATCAACTGAAATTGTACTGGTCGAGAAATGGCTGACGAGCCACCGCCTATTTTAGGGTTTGACGATGGCTCGTCAGCCCTTTCTCGATCAGTACAACTTCACAATAGTCTCTCGTTATAGGCTGTAACACAATATTGAACACAACAATCGCAACTGTGTCCTCATCGGTCACGCATTATATTTCACGCCGAGACAATGCTTCATTTGCAATCTATGATTTTCTTTTTTTGTAAAATTGAGGTTTCTTTGACATTAAGTTTTAGGATTAAGATTTTAGGGTTTTGATCAAAAATAAATCTAATTCTTAAGATGTGACATGTGGTTTTTGTTTATTTCAAATACATGTCTCATACCATTCAATCACAAGTTATATTATTTCATGTTCTTATATAAAACTAAATTCGCTTTTAACGCTTTGGATTGAATTATCATATCCTCATCTCGACCACACTTCCCAATACCAACTACCTCATGGTCCTCAAACGCGGCTAAAACTATATAATTCGTCATGTCATTTTGTTTTTTAACATCTCCAAGTCTTACAATTTGTTATTTTGTCATTTACAAGACAAAAGAAGAGTAATAATTTTTTGTTAAAACCTCTTCTTTTTTCTTCAACTGGCTCATATGTCCATTTTTTTTTTGTAATATGTTACCTAAAAGTTTTGATTATTGAACTTTAAAATTTTAGCAATCAATTTTTTATTTTAATTTATAATAATAACCCCCATTTATTACTTATCATATGAGTATTTTAAAACCAAATTTGTTAGTATATTGTTAGAAAAGACATGAAAACCTAGCAACATCAACTTTTGAAATTGTTGAACAGTCCTAGATTAGATACATGACCCATCACATATATATTATTATACTCAGATTTTAATCATAAATATATTTTGCTATTGATTTATAAAAAAGTTTATCTCATAACCTTCTTTTTATTTTGTATCATGCAATCAAATTAAACTTGATGCATATAAATGAATGAACTTGTTGGATCGCTCTAAGCAAATCAGTTTTCAAAATTTTGAACTTAGATGCATCTAAATATTAGTATTAATCTGTTAAAACATATACGTATATATCTTTGATTTAAAATCGTTTTACCAAAAAAATAAAACATATACGTACTTATTCTGACGATTTGATATTTGTTATATTACCAATGCTTATGGGCCAAGCAAGTCGTGCAAGCAAAGAGCTAAGCTGGGTCCCACTGTCATAACTTTGTCCAGAAATGAGCGGTCCAGATCTAGTGTAATCGTTTTTTTAAACTTAACATCCACCGTTGGTTGATAAGGAAGTCAAATAGGGGTAAAATTGTAAATGAACAATACAATCGTCGAATATCATTCACTGGTGGAAAAGATCCGATAACAGAAAAAATTTCTATTCTGTGCCTCAAAAAATTATTTTCTCGGGAAAATTAAAAAAAAAAATCCAATCACTAGAATACATACATATAGATGTTTAGGATTTTCGCGAGAAACTAAAGCGACATGGGAAGAGCGTTCGTGTATGTAATCCTCGGAGGAGGTGTTGCTGCTGGTTATGCAGCTCTCGAATTCACGCGGAGAGGTGTCTCCGATGGCGAACTCTGCATCATTTCCGAAGAACCCGTAAGCACCCGATTGATTAAATTTCGAATGTTTTGATAGCTAGAAGAGATAATCTATGCTCTGCTTTTCGTTTCTTGGTATTGATTCATCCGACCAAGTATTTCTCACCTGGATTTTCCACTCTGATTTTGAGTCACTCTGTAGTTGGTTTTACTATCAGTAGCTTTTGGAATTCTTAGTGTTGATCGAAACTTTCTTTTGACCTCGTTTTTAGATTTGGTGGTTAATATTAGATTGAAATTCGCTAGAGCTTTTCTCATACTTTATACTAATGCTCTACTATACGAACTTCGTGTGGGTTTCCTTAAAGATTAGGGTTTTGCTCATGGTTTCTGTACATCGAGTCTTAATTTCAACTCATGCTTGGAATTCTCTCGCTGAAATGAATCGGATATCCGGTGGAAATTTGTATTATATTGAGGTATTTGGTGAAGTTACAGTAATTCAAGAGTAGCTTGCAAGAATCAATACATGGACTAAAAATATCGAGTTTTGCCATGTCTCATAGCACATCAATGCATTGTTAGCGTCTAGCCTACACTGATGGTAATATATGACGTTTATACATCTCTGGATATGGTTTATCGATCAGTTCCCAATAGTCCTCGACTCACTATGAAAGAAATGCTTCTGATTTGTGATTCATGTTTTTCCATTCATTCTTGTTTTGTTATGAAGTATATTGGTTGTGAATCAATATTACAGAGGGAGGAAAAGGAATATCCTGTGTTTGTTTCACTCTGTAAGTAATTAGCTTCTGCATTTGCTTTTTCTCTAGGTTGCACCATATGAGAGGCCCGCGTTAAGCAAAGGTTTTCTGCTGCCAGAAGGTAAGAGAAACCTGGTAGCTTGCGTTTTTCTGCTTTTGGAGTTAAGGGAAGCTAAGATGTATAGACTGTTGTCAAGAAACAAGGAATTGAGTTATAGTTCACTCATTAGGCTCTGTAAGGGATAACCCACGTTCTTATCTGCAGCTCCTGCACGGCTTCCTTCTTTCCACACATGTGTTGGGGCTAATGATGAGAAGCTCACCCCGAAGTGGTACAAGGAACATGGTAATTACATGTGCACTTATAATTTTGAGAAAGTACTACTTTACTTGGCTATGATTATGAGAGTAAGTTCTGACAATTTTTTTTTGTGAAATGCTTTTGTCAGGAATTGAATTAGTCCTTGGAACTCGTGTTAAGTCCGTTGATGTGAGGAGGAAGACTCTTTTATCGAGCACCGGGGAGACTATAAGTTACAAATTCTTGATCATTGCAACAGGTGCCAGGGTATGGATTGCACTTAAATATATATGATTTCGTTTTTCCAAAGTAAGGGCGTGTGCGGGTGAGAAGATGCCATTAACGTATATGATTAATTACTGGTTCTCACTTTCATATTTGAGATGTTACAATCTTTTATTACTTATTATCATTAGAGTCTGGTTTTGTAATACTGGAACGTCTGTTAGATGCTGTGAACACTGGTTATGGCAAATCTGCTCAATCCTGGCCATTTTTAAAGGAATTTGTGCTATTTTAAAGCTTAGAGCTTTGAACTGCTAAAGTCGTGGCCTTATTCTTGTCACATGTGGCCTGTGGAAGCAGGCGTTGAAGCTCGAAGAATTTGGGGTGGAAGGCTCAGATGCTGAAAATGTTTGTTTCTTACGAGATCTGGGTGATGCAAATAGGCTTGCCACTGCGATCCAATCAAGCTCCAATGGGAATGCTGTTGTTATCGGTGGTGGCTACATTGGCATGGAGTGTGCTGCATCTTTAGTGATCAACAAGATAAATGTGACCATGGTTTTTCCAGAGGCTCACTGCAGTAAGTACTCTCCATTATTACTCAACTTACATGTAAAAGAGAAAGCTTGTGTCTGTGTGGTTGGCTTGACCTATTTCAGTTTGTTATGACAGTGGCACGTCTCTTTACGCCCAAGATTGCAAGTTTGTATGAAGACTACTACAGGGCCAAAGGAGTGAAATTCATTAAAGGAACGGTTTTGACATCATTTGAGTTTGACTCGAATAAAAAGGTTAGATATTTTATTTGAGCTTGAGATTCAACTTGGAAGATGTCTGGTACTTTGCATCTATGTATAGAACTAAAAGATGGAAAGAATCAATAGAACAACGGAGGCTCCTGATCCAATGATGGGAAGAACCTTGAGCATTGTTCGCTGTGTTTGTTTATTGATATGAGCTTTTTGGGATTTCGATTTGCAGGTCACTGCGGTTAATCTCAAAGATGGGAACCAATTACCAGCAGATTTGGTCGTGGTTGGAATCGGAATACGACCAAACACAAGCTTGTTTGAAGGACAGCTAACAATAGAGAAAGGAGGGATAAAAGTGAACAGCAAAATGCAGTCAAGTGACTGCTCGGTGTATGCAATAGGTGATGTAGCTACATTTCCAGTGAAACTATTTGGCGAAACGAGGAGGCTTGAGCATGTGGACTCGGCTAGGAAATCTGCACGGCACGCAGTTTCAGCCATCATGGAGCCAGAAAAGACCGGAGAATTTGACTACTTGCCGTTTTTCTACTCAAGGGTCTTTGCCTTCTCGTGGCAGTTCTACGGAGACCCTGTAGGTGAAGTAGTGCACTTTGGGGAGTATGAAGACGGTAAAGCGTTTGGAGCGTATTGGGTTAAAAAAGGTCACCTTGTTGGGTCTTTTCTTGAAGGAGGGACTAAAGAAGAATATGAAACTATCTCAAAGGCGACACAGTTGAAACCAGCTGTGACTGATTTGGAAGAATTGGGAAGAGAAGGACTCGGGTTTGCTCAGACCGTGGTGAGTCAGCAGATAGTTCCGGAAGTTAAGGAAGTTCCGAGCTCTGAGATGGCGAGGCAGTCTTCAAGAGTGGTGATGATGGAGAAGCCTTTGCATTTATGGCACGCGGCGACTGGAGTCGTTGTCGCTGCATCTGTGGCAGCGTTTGCGTTTTGGTATGGGAGGAGACGCCGTAGATGGTGAAAACCACTTTGCAAGCTTTAAAACGGGGGGTTTTGGATTCATTGGAAATGGGATTTGCTGTTGTTTGTAGCATTGGTGGGAAAATATAGAAGGGAGAAATCGAAACAAACTCGATGTGATTACATTGGTATACGATTATTATAATATGCTTCTTTTGAACTAAAAGAATGTTTCCACAACAAACTTGTTTACAGAAAAAAAATGTTTCACTACGAACTATTTCTTGTCATTGTTTAGGTGCTGATAATCATTTAATTAGTATGAGCATTTCTGTCAGTAAGGGCATTTGGTCTAGTGGTATGATTCTCGCTTTGGGTGCGAGAGGTCCCGAGTTCGATTCTCGGAATGCCCCATTTTTATTTTATTTACCTTTCTCAAGGGTATTTTCGTCAAAAGACGAACGGTACAACTTCCTTTTATGTGTTTACTAGATAAGTGCGAGTTTGTAATTTAATATTTTATATCCCGTTAAAAAAAAATAAAAACGAAAAATAGAAAACAAAATTAGATCACCCGTGAAAATATATAATACACAAATTTAGAAACAAAGTTTACGATGAAATAAATATATACCTTGAAAGAAATATTTTGTGAATAAATGCAATAAATAGATTTGGATACGTTTATTGGACTTTTGATGTTTTGGTGTGTAATTGACACAATACCAAATTATGGTTTATATAAAAGTGAGAAATTATAATTATTTTTCTTTTATGATTAATTTCCTTAATCTAAATGGAAAAACAAAATATTGTTTTTTCCTTTTTATATTAATTTTGCCTTTTAGGATATTTTAAATTTTTATTTTTAATAACTTTACCTTTTAAGATTATAAATCGTTTATTAAATTTTTTGAGTTTTTTTATTAATCGATTTTAAGATTATAAATCGGTTATTAATTGATTTGAGTAACTTTACATTCAATTTTATATTATAAGGTTCCCTTATTATAAACTGAAATATTATTTATTTATTTTTTTAAAAAGTTGGCTTTTGTTCATTTTCTTTTTATGATTGTTATCTATTGTTTAACTTCCTTATTATAATCTGAAATATAGTTTTTCTTTTTTTAAAAAAAAAAAAATTTGGTTTTCATTTATAGTTTTTGTTTAATTTCCTTAATCTAAACATAACTACTATTTTTTCCTAATACATTTTAAGATTATAGTTTTTGTCTATTTTTTTCTAATACCTTTTAAGATTCCTAAAATTTTATTTTTATTGTTAATATTATGTGTTAAAATATAATTGGAATCTTATCAAACACGTGTCAAAATATAGTTGGAAATTTATTAAACATATGATAAAATCTAATCGATTAACTTATCACGTTTAAAATATGGAAATTTATTAAACACGTGTCAAAATATAATTGGAAATTTATGAAACATTTATCAAAATCTGATCGTTTGAGTTAACACTTGTAGCGATCATTGGAATTATTAAAAAAAATTGAGAAGATTGGGTCCGAGATCTCGTCTCTTACCCTCGAAGAAGCCCGCATCCTAGTGGACTACCTCCAGGATAAGTTCGGTGTCTCACCACTCTCTCTAGCCCCTGCTGCAGCTCCGGGAGACGGTGGTGGTGCGGCGGCTGTAGTGGAGGAGCAGACCGAATTCGATGTGGTTATCAACGAAATGCCCAGCAGTAACCGTATTGCAGTGATTAAAGCGGTAAGGGCTTTGACAAGCTTGGCGTTGAAGGAAGCGAAGGAGCTCATTGAAGGATTGCAAAAAAAGTTTAAGGAAGGCGTGACGAAGGATGAAGCTGAAGAAGCCAAGAAGCAGCTCGAAGAAGCTGGTGCTAAGGTTTCCATTGCTTAAGTTCTTAAAATCGGAAATGTAAAAGTGTTTAACTTTTGTGGAATTTTATGGGTTTTTTTGTTGTTGTTTAGCATAATGTGAATCAATTTGGATTCCCAGAACGGATTTAGCCATTGTCGGGTGCTTCTTTAGCTGCAGATAACATGTTTGTTGAAATGCCTAGCTTAAAATACTATGTTTGGCACTAGAACATAGTATGCCATTTTTTACTATGTGAGACATGGAAAGTAGTTGTCTTCACCAATCATATAAAACAGCAGAATGAAGAAAAGTTTGTTCAGCTTTTAAGGATTTAGAATGCTCATTTACAAACGTTCTATAAGACTACCGATGTCAAAACACAAACAACAAGTATTCTAGAAGCTGTAAAAGGTTAATCAACATTGGTTCAAGGAGGCTACCAATGGTATAAAATATTTGAAAGGAACTCATCATATATGCTACTTTTGAAATGAAGATGATTCACTACAAACATTGGAAAGTTTTAATACCTTATTACATAAAGTACTCATCATATCAATAAGGGCGTTTGGTCTAGTGGTATGATTCTCGCTTTGGGTGCGAGAGGTCCCGAGTTCGATTCTCGGAACGCCCCTTTTAATTTTAAGTCCCAAAGGTACGCGCATGATAGCAAGCGTATACATATTTTATATTTTCCAAAATTACCCCTTATCCTTGGTTTTTCTATCCTCATCTTCTCCATCAATCCTACAAACACACTCAGAGAGACACACAAAACAAATCCTAAGAGGAAGAGTGAAAATGGCAGCGACGACTCTTTCCATCGCAAGCTCAATCCGTTCCTCATCTTCTCCCACACTCGCTTCCGCCCATCGCTTCCCTCCCCGACCCGCCGCAGTCGAATTCCCGGCTCGCTTTGGTGCTTCTTCCTCCACGCTCAGCCACCGTGCAATCAACCTCCGTCCCATCGCCGCCGTCGAAGCTCCGGAGAAAATCGAGAAGATTGGATCCGAGATCTCGTCTCTGACCCTCGAAGAAGCCCGCATCCTCGTCGATTACCTACAGGATAAATTCGGTGTCTCGCCACTCTCTCTAGCTCCTGCTACGGCGGCTGTGGCTGCTCCGGGTGACGGTGGTGCGGCGGCGGTAGTGGAAGAACAAACCGAGTTCGATGTGGTTATCAACGAAGTGCCCAGCAGTAACCGTATTGCAGTGATTAAAGCGGTAAGGGCTTTGACAAGCTTGGCGTTGAAGGAGGCGAAGGAGCTCATTGAAGGGTTGCCGAAGAAGTTCAAGGAAGGCGTGACGAAGGATGAAGCTGAAGAAGCCAAGAAACAGCTCGAAGAAGCTGGTGCTAAGGTTTCCATTGCTTAAGAGTTTTAACAATCGCAAAATGTGTTTTTTTTGTTTCATGGGTGTTTTTGTTGTTAGATTAAGCTTTGAGAAATTATTGTAATCTGAATCAATTTCGTTTCCCATTACGGATTAAACCTTGGACGCTTGCTTTGTTAGCTGCACATAACATGTTTGTTGAAATGCCTAGCTCAACAGTACAGATGTCAAATTATCTGATACTATCCTTTTTTTAATAATCTTGTGTGCATCTAAATCGTAAACTCAAGAGAGGTAGGCAAAGCGTGCTGACGTTTTATTAAATCTTGTAGATGTATTTAACATTTAAACCCAAAAAAAGAAAAAAAAATCTTGTAGATGTCAGAAAACAAAGAGTTCAAATTTTGTTAATAAACGTACACGATAAAACAAAAAGGAAATCAATCTTGGACGAGAAATCAGAAGAAAATATATATAAGCAAAAAAAATCACAAATATACTCTTTTTTTTTGTTCCTTCTTATTTTCTGTCGAGGAAAAACGAAAACTTTGCGCCGCAGGATTCGAGGAAGAAGGTGTTTCTGGATTCGCTACTCCTTTTTCTTCAGGTAAATTACGATTTCCTTATTCTTAAAATTTGCGTGTTTTCTCGTTGAAAAAAACCTTTTTTTTTGTTTTGTCGCGAGTACAAGTTTCTTCTGTTCTGTCCGTTAGTCGTAGGTATGTTGATTTTTTTTTTTTTTTTTATCATTGTCATTTTTTTCTGAATGTTTAGTTTGCATTTAGTGTAGGCTAGGTTGTGTTTTGAGAGAACGAGAAGGCTCTTCGGGTTCGATGGGAAATTTTGTAACGACCGATTCTAGGGTTTCTGAAAACGGAGAGCGAGCTGTTTCAGTTTCAGGTCATATCGACGGTTGTTCTGATGATAATTTGAAGGGAAATGATGTTAAGATGGAGAGTGTTAACGACGCTGGACCAATCGAAGATTATGTGATGAGTGAAGCTTCTTCGTTGCTGAATACGAAGCAAGATTGCAGAGATAGTTTTGAAGAAGAGAATGAGATTGATGAAGATGATGAAGAAGAGAATGGGTTCCATGTGGGAGATTTTGTGTGGGTAGAAGAAGTCAATAGTCATCAATGGTGGCCTGGAAAGATTTATGATTCTTCGGATGCTTCAGACTTGGCTTTGAAGCAAATGCGCAAGGGTAAATTACTTGTGGCATATTTTTGGAAGGGGACGTTTGCTTGGTGCAACCCAGCGCAACTGAAACCGTTTCTGGAGAATTTCAGAGAGTTTTCAAAGACGAGCGGTTCTAGAAGCTTTCTCATCGCTGTGGGAGAAGCTGTGGGAGAGATTGGTGAACATGTTGAGCATTTGTTGGTTTGTGATGAGGCTCTGGTTAGTCGTGTAGCAGTGAATTCTGGAATAAAGGAAGGAGTTCTTGTGCCTCATGTTAGAAGAGAGGTTGTATCGTCTTTGGTTCTTGAAAATCCTGGAATAGTTCTCGGGGATGTCGAGAGCCTTGCGAAGACGGTTAGTTTTAGTGATCTGCTAGAGATTGAGGTTTTGAAGAGGAAAATATCTGCGTTTTATCGGTCTAAAGGAAGGTTTGATTTAGCTAAGTACGATGAGCATCGATATATCGTAGGACTTGAAGACAAAGACGATGAATATGCGTTGAATTTTAACAAATCTTCTTGGCAGAGATCATTAAGAAAATGCTCTGGGATTGCTAGTAAAAAGAGGAAATATGGTGATGAAGTTAATAAGGTTGATCTTGCTGATGTAGCAACCACTGGTTCTACTACTTTGAGGAGAAGATTGACTGAGGTTTCTAAGATTGAAAACGCTGATCTGAAGCAAGTGGAAGAAGTTCGTAGTTTCTCGTTGAGGAAGAACAAAAGGGGTTTGGAGGATGATGATGACGATGGGATTGAGAAAAGAGAAGAATCAAACGACTCAAACCATTTAGAAGAGAGTGAGAAGAAAGAGGATTCGGGTATCGGAATAACTGTTGATTTATCAACTCCATTGGCCTCACTCTGCAAAAGGCTAAGGTCTGATGTTTCTTCAAGTGTTGAAAGGAACAATGGAAGTGGCGAGATCTTAGTGCAAACAGGTAAAAGAGAGAGGAAGAAAAGCAAGTATCTTTCGCCAGAATATGTGACAGATTTTAGCTGGAGAGCGAGAAAGAGCAAAATAGAATCCGAATCAAGCCAGATCCGAGCAGCAGAGCGAATGAGGAAGAATGCTGCTGAAAAAGCCATAGATTTTGTGAGTTTGGGAGCTGCACCAGAGGAAATACTGAATCTAATCCGTGCGGCGGCTCTTGGTACACAATATTTAACAGACTATAATAGCTCGTGTGACATGATAAGAGAGTTTGTGTCTATTTATCGAAGATTTACATATCATGATGGGGCCAATAACAAGAGAAACATTTCAGATGAAGATAAGCAGCAAGTAGTGGATGAGAAAGAGCAAACAAGAAATGAACCGAACGAGACGGTGAATAAGAAGAACAAGAGTGAAGTTGAGAAGCAATTTTCAGGTGTTGAGCTATTTATTAAGTCTGGTTTTGGACCTTTTGGTTCTACTCTGCCTTCAAAAGATGATTTGATCACAACATACGAAAAGTTTGGAGCTTTGGACAAAAAGAGAAGCTGTATGTTCGACAATAACTCCTGCGCACGCGTTTCCTTCTTGAATGTATCTGATGGAGAAGAAGCCTTTCACAAGTCATTAGAGAAATGCCCATTCGCTACTACTTCCGCCGTTACATTCAAGCTCAGGTATCCTTCTTCTGATTCACCTGAAAACACAAATGAGAAGGAGGAAGCTGAAACCAGAAAGGGCGTAATGGAAATCGAGTGTTTGAAAAAGAAGCTTGAGGAGATGAGAGCGTTGCTGGATCAATCAGAGGGAGAGGTTACGGAAGAATTGAAGATGAAACTTGAAGACGAATCAAGAAACTTGCTGGAGAAGGTACGCAAGATGATTGTTCGTTCCTCTTAGTCCTTAAGTCTTGATTAGGATGTTTGTTTATTAGTTGAAGACTTTTAGTTTTTAGGAGACGAAAGGTTTCAAAGGTGTCTGAGACTATTTATTTTATGAAGAACGTAAAACTACATGTTGTTAGGGAAAATGCTCATTTTATTCCTCAAGGTGTTTTTAATCCCCAACTATCGTTTGCGTAAAACAATTTTTCAACGCATGGTTGATTTCGCAAAATCGTGATAAAAATAGTCAATCATTAACCTTGAAATGGCGAAACGTTAAATCAATTTGTTTGTTCTCATACAAATTCTCATTTAATTCCTCAACTATTTGCAATCGGCACAATAAATTCTCAACTATTTGTCTGCGTAGAATAATTCTTCAATTCGTGATTGACTTCACAAAATCGTGATAAAAAATAGTCAACCGTTAACCTCAACAAAATTCGATATTCGTCATCGTTCAAACCTTTTTCATTAGATAGGTCTAATATGCTGCTCATGGTTTTGTTAAATTTCTAATTATGCTTGATTGGAAAAGATTATCGTTTTTTTCATTTATTTTGGAATTGAGAGAGAGAGAGGATTTTTACTTGATTGGTAGTTCAATGTGCGGTATATATATTTTCTTATTGTTCATGGTGATTATATTGCTTAATTGATCGTACACGATGAGTTATGGACTTAGACTCATACTTTAGATGATCTACGTTAGATTCATATATTTGATGATCTAAGTTAAACTCTCATATATCGATATCAGAATACAATTTTTATTATTGTAACGAGCTAGCATTGCATTTACAAAGTTTTGATCATTCAAAACTTTTTAAGGTTAACAATTGATTATTTTTATCATGATTTTGCAAAGTCAACCGTGAGTTGAAGAATTATTCTATGTAGACATATGGTTGGGGAATTAATTTGCCGGTTTCAAATTGTTAGAGAATTAAATGAGAATTTGCATGACGACATAGAAATAGATTTAGCGTTTTGCTGTTTCAAAATTAACGGTTGACTATTTTTATCACGATTTTGCGATCATGTTAAAATAAAGTAAAAATAAAGTAAGATTTAGATTTGATGTTTTGCGCAAACGATAGTTAGGCATTAAAAGCATAGGTGAAGAATTAAAGGAGCATTTTTTTTCCCTGTTGATATGTAGTTCCTTTTTAGGCCTAATGGGCATGTGATCTTAATGAAAATAAAGTTCCGCAAATAACCTAAGCGTAGACCGACGGTTACACGAGAAACACTTGAATGGGCCTTCTATTAAAAAAGCCCATTAAGTATCTATAAATACAGTTCATTGTCCATCGAGTTTTCCATCAGTATCTGAAACTAAAACCCTAATCCTTATGCCTCTTTCTCCGCCGCTTCTATCTTCCCTCTAGCTCGATTTCCCGTTTTAAGATCTCTGTGAAGTTTTTTTTTTTTATCTTTTGTGAGTGGTTTGTGTTGTTGATTTTAAAAGAATCGGTTTTGGCGAGGATGAATAATGCTTAATATTTCTGACACCTCTTGTATGAGAAGAGCCTGATAAACTCTTCTTTGAGCACATTATGCAAAACTCTGAGCCTCCATTGTTTTTCTTAGTATTTTCTGTTTGTTTTTTGGATCTGGAATTGGGTTTGGTGCGATGATTGTAAAGTAATTCCTCGTACTGAAAAGCCATTGGCTTGGTAGACTCACATTACACCCATAGAATATGAGCACTAACCCTTTTCTTCAACAATCGATTTATTTTACTGTGGTTTTTTCATATCTATCAGTTGATGAGTTTTGTCGGTATGTCTTTGTGGGTTTTTCTATCGTAGGATTTGTAATAGAACGATTTTTCTTATTCAAGATCATTGTTTTTAACTGTTGTTGCTTCCCTAAATCTCAATTTGTTTTGAATTGGTTAAGAGTCTTATTTCCAAATTCGAGCGAATTGAAAAGGTCATTAGAGAATGAAATCAAGTATTTGTTTTGAACTGTTGCCTTCTTGTCTCTGATGGAGGAGCTTGAGAGATGATATTATTGCTGTATTATTAATCAAATGGATTGATTACAGAACAAAATTAACCGAGAAAATAATATGTTATTCCTGATTTTTGAAAATATTGGTTTTTTGGCTAGGATGATTATTGCTTAATTATTTCTGACACCTCTTGTATGAGAAGAGTCTGATAAACTCTTCCATGAGCACATTATGCAAAACTCTGAGCATCCAACATTATTTTTTGTAAATTCGTTTTCTTTTAAAGATTTTGCCGCGTAATTTGGTACTTAATTGGGTTGAATGCGATGATTGTAAAGTAATTCCTCGTACTGAAAGCCATTGGCTTGATAGACTCATATTACACCCATAGAATATGAGCATCATCCTTTTTCTTCATATATATTTTTCTTTCACTTTGATTTTTCTTTAAAATGTCTGTTGAATCATCCAATGAGATGGTTCATAGATTGTTTCCTTCATGGATCTTTTTCTCGGAAGAATATCGACCAAATCATTTGTTTTGATAAGGAAAAACATATCATTTTCATTTTTTTAGTAAAATGTGAAGATTATATTACCAATTTTTGAATTTTTGATAGAAAAGGAAAAAGAAAAACTAAGAAAACTGATTAATTGGAAAAAAAAACTACTGACTCCATCAAAAAAAAAAATGTAACAAACAACACCGAATGGCTAAAAAATAGGTAGGGAGACGAGAAAAACCGAAACAAAACTAGACAATAAAACAGCAGTAACATGTCTAAACTCAAGCCATCCTGTTTTTGTTCTAGCTCAGAAGAATTAGAGTTTTCAACTTTGTTGCCATGAGCATCATCCTGAGGCCAGTCAAACCTTAGGGTTGAAATGTCTACAGCTTTTCTGAAAACTAACGGGATTTTTGGGATCTTAAAAAATTAATGGTATTGGTTATATTTCTTGAATGAATATTTTGATCATAGACTATTTGCTTATTCAATGAAACAGAAAACCTTGCAGACTCATCTTTTAAATTGATCAAGAATCGGAGACTTCTAAATTCTCGTCTTTCATGTTAAAAATAAACAAAGAATTACAACTGCGTTTCTTTAATGAAGACAGGTGATCGAAGATTTATACATTAGAGAAGAAAGTCTTCTGTTCGACAAACTAAACGGTGTTGTACTGTATCTGTCGCAGTAGTAGTACTTGTCACCACGAATCTTGTGTAGATTAATCCCAGTTTCGTTTGCCAATTCCTCTGCTTCGTCTTCTCGCGTTATAACCTTATCGAAACAAAGGTACCTGCCAAACGCGGTCTTATTCATTTCCTCGTATACTCGCACGTGCGTTTTTGCAAGCGTTTGTACATCCACTGTTGCTAGTACCCCGTTTTCATACATCTCATCGGCTCCTATTTTTTTAAATGAGAAAAATATTTGGTTGTGGTAAGAAATATAAATAAACTTATAAAACTCAGATTAATTTTTATACTCTTATCTAAATTAAATAAGCAAATTGCAAGACACTTCATTTTTTTCAGTGTTGTAGTTTGTTCTAGACATGCAAATCCGATTAGTTCGGGTATTTTGGTTCGGTTAGTTCGGTTCTTCGGTTACTTAGGTTCATAAGTTATGCCGAAAATAACCGAATAAAATATCGATTCGGTTCGGTTCTTGGGTAATTCGGGTATTTATTTTTGCCGAAAATAACCGAATTCGGTTCGGTTTGCAAATTCAGTTTAAGGGGAACATTTTGGATAGTTTCGGTTATTTTCAATTATAATCGGTTATATTTTCGGTTATAAAAAAAAATTGCAAAAAGTTCGGTTAAATGATCGGTTTGGCCGAACCTAACCGAACAGTACATAGAACCGTGTATTGGAGGCTGAAATATAGATTATTATCCCAGCCCTAGATTGTACCTTTTATCGAAATTTGTATGCCTTAAAACTATTATAAAATTCCATTCTTTCAATAACCAAGTGTGTTCGAGGATGAAATATAGATTATTATCGGAAGCTAGTGAACAGTTGATGGTTTTTTTTGTTTTGTTTTTGTTTGCCACTTAGAACAGTTATAATAGTCAGTACTCAGTAGACAGATGATACTAACATTTGTGGTTTATATATGTAGTATTAGATAAATTAGTAAATATACCTTTGAGATAAGCAATTGTAGGAGTAGGATTGTGGTGAAGTAAGCTAGGCGCAGTGATGAGCGCAGCACATATTGTTGAGAGTTTGAATCCTTTGTTTTCTGCTATTTTCCATGCAATTTTCTCTGCTTTGAGCTTTCCTAATGCCGACCACAGCTTCACAAAAAAAAAAATCAGTTTACCTATAAACAACCATTAAAAAGATTGATTAAGAGGGACGGAAATTACGTTTTTGTCCTTGCAGAGAGACTCGTCGCTCCAGCTAGAGTGATCAATCATCATCACAGAAGGGGAGCCGAACTGCGTGCCGTTTCGCCACAGGCAAGCTAATAAGGAAGAAGTCATGAGGCATCTCCTCACCGATTGCGTAATCGTACACGCGTTTATCACGTTTTCACTAACCTTTGCTTCTATCTCAGCCATATATTTCTGATAACAAAGTAGGTTTTCATAATTACCCTATACAATTTGTCGACGGCTTTCATTTAATGCAACAACGACTACGATAGTTGTATCATGTATGTATGTATCACAACATATACAAATAATTAAATGCAACAGTTTTTTGTGCCCGACAACTTAATCGCCGTATTAGCTTTGTATTAGTATCGATAGAAGGATTAATATGCAATTTGTACACGCTATCGTATCAATCAGAGGGTCAAGTAATATATATTTGGAACGTTATATTTCTATAACAGTAATCACAGATGGATTTTGAACAAGATTCATTTTGTTGGTGTCTACCAAACTAGATTAATGAAATATGTTAGGAGTATTATGTAATATATTTATAGAGACACTCTAAAACTAAATAATAGGATATGTGGTAGGTGAAGAAAGAGAACTCACGGAGTAGCCAGAGACGCCGGAGGGATCTATGAAGCCGGAAGTGTGGAAAACGCCGTTACACCCGTCAAACGCATCGACTAGGCTCTCTGTTTCCGTTAACTTCGCCGTCACTGCTTCGATTCTCCCTTTAAACGTAGCCGTTTCATCCCTCATCACCCTCAATCTCTCAAGGTCATCTACATATATATGGTTCAAGCCGACAAAAAACAAAATACTATTCAGCCAATCATAAAAAAAACTACATAATATAATTAGTCACACAATCTTTAACAAAGATAAAAGTTGCATAGAAATGTAAGAATATTTTATATTTTAAAACAAAAAATATATATCTTCCCTCACCACCCTCAATCTTGGTATCTTACGAACACATAATTGGTTAAATAACCTTATATATCATTCATTTTCTTTTTACTAATGGAATTGTGAATAATTAACCGCATTTATTTATATTACCTGGGCCATTGACGATGACGCGGACGGTGTAGCCATGAAGCAAGAGCTCTACTGTAATGACTCGGCCGAGAAATGTGAGACCGTCCGTTATACAGACAACCTTAGCACTGTCTTCGTCAAGATCGTAATCACTAACGGTTTTATCTGATCGTTTGAACCATTTTTCATCTTCTTTTCTTCTCTTAGTCACGGTGGAGACGGCAACGGCTGAGCTTAGCTCCGCAAGCTCGGCTTCGTAGTTCTCAGTCTTTGGGACGATTCTCATAATTGTTAGGTTATTGATCTTTTATTTGTTTTCTTGTTCTGTTTAGTTGTTTTGGAGAAGAAGTTGATTCGAATTTAAAGGAGACCAAAAGGGTTTAAGTCGGTTCAATTACAAGTGGATGTTCGGCTCGGCTTTCATCTGCGGGCTTTACGGTCAAATAATAATGTTTACAACTTACAAGTAGGCCTGGACGCTTGGACAAATAACTTGTTCCGATTTGGTATTCAATTCGGTTTATTCTAGATTTTAATATCCGTTTACCAAATCACAAATATCAATCTTATACCTTTTAGGTATTTGATTTGATCCGTATGCTATATATACATATTATATCATAAATTTATAACGTATCATTTTTCTACATCTCTAAAGTTTATAGAAATAAAAAAATGTTTGAATTACATATCATTCTTTANAGACGAACTGTATGAGTGGCCAGTGACATCATCTCAAGTTGCAGCTCTTTATGCCTCACCAAGTCCGAAAACCACTCTCTCTTCTTGGCATGCTCGTCTTGGCCACCCGTCACCATCTATCTTAAACAATGTTGTCTCAAAGTTTTCTTTACCCGTTTCTTCATCTTCTTCAAAACACATGCCTTGTTCGGATTGCTTGCTTAATAAAACCCACAAATTACCTTTTGCTGAAACATCAATTATCAAAAGCTTCGGGTTTTCGGGTGTTTATGTTTCCCGTGGCTTCGCCCCTATGCCACGCACAAGCTTGATAAACGGTCTAAGCGGTGTGTGTTCATTGGTTATTCGCTTACCCAAAGCGCTTACTACTGTCTCGATATCGCCTCCACACGCTTATATGTGTCCCGCCATGTGCAGTTTGTCGAAACAGAATTTCCTTTCAGCCACCAGCCGTCTCTGTCACAAGAATCACTAGAGATTGATGTCACAACGCCACTGGTCACTCATATTCCTTTATCACAGTCGTCGATTTCTCTGCAATTGCCCCTGAGCTCGATCCTTCACCCACCACCGCCGTCATCGTCTCACACAACGGCTCCTCCGCCGCCTACAATCACGCCTTCTCCGCCAGCAACCACTACACTTCCGCCATCATCGTCGCAACCACTGGCCCCTCCGCCACCTCCACCACCGCTGCCTTCAATGCCCCCGTCACAAAACGACGTTCACGCGGATCCACAATTGCCGCCTCAGGTATGGTCTCGAAACTCTAATTCTTCTCCCTCACAAAATTATACTGGGCCTATCTCTCCAAGCCCATTACCACCACCTCAAGCCCAACAACTAAGACATCCCACAAACATAACCCAACCCACCGAAAATAATTCCACCATCGAAACAAATCCAAACACCGACATCATCCCCCAAACACAATCTGCCCACCATCAACCACCAAATCCCATCGTTGATCCCTCACAAAATCAATCACCAAATCCTATCTTCGATCCCCCACAAAACCATCACCCTATGCAAACCCGAGCCAAGAACAAAATCACAAAACCAAAAACCAAATTCACTCTCACTATTGCTCTTCACTCTGCCCTTGACCGTGAACCATCCACCGTTGCTCAAGCGTTAAAAGATAAGCGATGGCGTGATTCTATGTCTGAAGAGTATGATGCTCATGCGAGAAATCAGACATGGGATCTTGTTCCACCTGACTGTACACAAAATTTAGTGGGCTGCCGGTGGGTGTTCAAAATAAAATTTCTTCCTAATGGAGAGGTCCATCGCTACAAATCAAGACTAGTCGCCAAAGGTTACAATCAAGAGTATGGCGTCGACTATTCTGAAACTTTCAGTCCAGTCATCAAGACAACTACAATTCGGCTAGTTCTTGGAGTTGCTGTTCGCAAATCGTGGTCTATCATTCAACTTGATGTCAACAACGCGTTCTTACAAGGTACACTCTCGGAAGAAGTTTATATGAAACAACCTCCTGGATTTGTTGACAAGGATTACCCTGATTATGTTTGTCGCCTGAAGAAAGCAATCTATGGTCTAAAACAAGCTCCGCGGGCGTGGTACCTTGAACTCAAAAATCACCTTCTCGACTCGGGCTTCACAAATTCACTAGCTGATGCGTCTCTCTTCATCTACCATCAAGGCATGAGCTTTCTTTATGTCTTGATTTACGTAGACGACATTCTTGTCACCGGAAATCAGATACAGTTGGTCAATAACTTTGTCACTTCCCTTGCCGAACGCTTCTCCATCAAAGATCCAACCGATCTCAACTACTTTCTTGGTGTTGAGGCTACGCGCACAACAGATGGTCTTCACCTGATGCAACGAAAATACATTGTTGATCTTCTCGTCAAAACCAACATGCTCAATGCAAAGCCTGTCACAACACCGTTACCGGAGTCTCCCAAACTCACATTGCTTGGTGGTACTCCACTAGAGGATGCCAAAGAGTATCGAATGGTCGTTGGTAGTCTTCAGTATCTGGCCTTCACGAGACCGGACATTGCATATGCTGTCAACAAATTGTCACAATATATGCATCGCCCGACAAGTGATCATTGGCAAGCTGCTAAACGCGTCCTTCGATATCTCGCCGGCAGTCTTACACATGGCATTTTTCTTCGGTCCGACTCATCTCTCTCTCTTCACGCGTATTCTGATGCCGATTGGGCAGGTGATACAGACGATTACGTCTCTACAAATGCCTATGTCACATACCTTGGAAGCCATCCTCTCTCATGGTCATCCAAGAAACAACGTGGTGTTGCTCGTTCGTCTACCGAAGCGGAATACCGTTCCGTTGCAAACACTGCCTCTGAAGTTCGATGGCTCTGTTCTCTCCTTACAGAACTCGGTATTCCCCTCTCTTCAGCACCTGTCATTTATTGTGATAATGTGGGTGCCACGTATCTTTGCGCAAACCCGGTTTTTCACTCACGGATGAAGCATCTTGCTCTAGACTATCACTACATTCGTAATCAGGTTCAGGTTGGCGCTCTTCGTGTGTCTCATGTTTCCACACATGACCAACTCGCTGACGCTCTAACTAAACCATTATCCCGAGCGAAATTTCAAGCTGCGCGGTCCAAGATTGGAGTCACCACGGTCCCTCCATCTTGAGGGGGTCTATCAAAGATATGCTCACCTGTGTTAAAGGAGTAATTCACGTGATTGACTTAATTACCTCTCTGTTAGAATAATCTCGTCAATCATGTTTTCATTACCTTGATTCTCTCCTCTAATTAGCGTAATTATAGCTTTTGTACAAGTATATATATGTACTCTGTTTATAATGAAATATACAACACATTACAACTCTTTAATAACTACCGTTTTACATTCAGATTATGTTTGTTCATCAAAAAAATATATAGAAGTTAAAAAAAAACAAAGAAAAAACATGTAAAATTATAATGTTGTCCTTAGAGAAATTAACTAACAAATAAATCTATTAGTAACGATGAGTAGGTGTTGAATCTGTGTTACATTTAAAATAAACATAAATTCCGTAATAGAAATATTTTCACTTAATTACTATAATTGCAACTTACGTGACCTACCTATTGCATTTTAATCTTAAACCTATTTTGATGTTTTTTTTGGTTATTTTATAATAATGATCTCATCGTAAAAGATGAACCAAACCGAGTTTGTGACAGCTACTGGTTGTATAAATTAATCAGCAAATTTCCTTTGTAATAAATTAATCTTATACAAAGAGGGTTACGTTTTTATAATTAACGAGTAATACCGTAAGATACCGCCACGTGTCATACTGTCACGTTGGACTCGTCGAAGACCGACAAATGTCAGCTGGTCTTCACGGAATCGTACGGGGAAAGAACAAAAACAACACTTATGAACAAAATGAAACAGAAAAATAAAAATAAAGATAAAGACACAAGAAAATGTTAGAAGAAAAAAAAGATAAAGAAATTTGGGCAAATGGTCTCGTCTCGTCGTTCTCTCTGAGTCGTCGTTTACTTACGAGAGAGGCAAAGTTGAGTTACTGCACACACTCTTTCTCTTTAGGATCTTTGCGAATCTCTCTCCCTCCCTGTAAGGAATTACATCTTTGGGAACACTTGGGACCAAGTAAGGAATCTTTCAGACAAATGCTTCTTTTTTTTTTTTTTAATTGAACACTGTTTAGTGCAGCTTCTAGATTTTCTTATCCGTGATTTTGAGTTTTTATTTTTGTTTTTCTCTCTCTTGATTAGATTCCACCTGATTCTCCTCAGCTACTACATTTGGCGATCTGGTTGGTGATTCATGTTTCTTGTTTGAAATCTGTGTTTAAGTAGCTGTGGAATTTCTCCGAGAGAAATGGTTGTTCTCGAGTTTTCTTTCGTGTTGAGAACGAAATCTCCTCTAATTCGTTTTGGGGATTTGAGAAAAAAAAGAGTATGCTTGATTTCTAGAGAAGCTTTGTCCTTTTAAGATGGCTGCAGAGAGGAGAAAAGGGATGCGTTTGAGTAAATTGTATTCTTTCAAGTGTTTTAAACCTTTCTCTGGAGAAGATCATTCTCAGATTGGGTCAAGAGGTTACTCAAGAGTTGTGTTCTGTAATGATCCCGATAATCTCGAGGCTCTTCAGCTTAATTACAGAGGGAATTATGTTTCAACCACTAAGTACACAGCTGCTAGTTTCATCCCAAAGTCCTTGTTTGAGCAGTTTAGAAGAGTTGCAAATATATATTTCCTCGTTGTTGCTTTCGTTTCGTTTAGCCCTTTGGCTCCTTACACTGCCCCGAGTGTTCTTGCGCCGCTCTTAATTGTGATCGGCGCCACAATGGTCAAAGAAGGAGTTGAAGATTGCAGGAGAAGGAAACAAGTATGGCTTTTTTTTTGTATTTTAGATTAGGATCGTGATTTTTTACGATGATTTTAATGTTCCTTTGTATCCTTCTCTTTTTTTGTTTTTGTTTTTAGGACATTGAAGCTAACAATAGGAAAGTTGAAGTTTGTGGTAAAAACGGCGCATTTGGCGAAACGAAATGGAAAAACCTCCGAGTTGGTGATATTGTGAAGGTTCACAAGGATGATTACTTCCCAGCTGATCTTCTTCTTCTTTCGTCTAGCTATGAAGATGGGATTTGTTATGTTGAAACCATGAATCTCGACGGGGAGACTAATTTAAAGCTAAAGCACGCGTTGGAGATCACATCCGACGATGAAGAGTCCATCAAGAACTTCAGGGCGGTGATCAAATGTGAGGATCCTAATGAGCATCTCTATTCCTTTGTTGGAACACTTCACGTCCAAGGGAAGCAATATCCTCTCTCTCCTCAGCAGATACTCTTGAGAGATTCGAAGCTGAAAAACACCGATTATGTCCACGGCGTGGTTGTTTTCACGGGTCATGACACCAAAGTGATGCAGAATGCTACTGATCCTCCTTCCAAGAGGAGTAAGATTGAGAAAAAAATGGACAAGATCATTTACATCCTCTTCAGTATCTTGATCGTGATAGCGTTTACTGGATCTGTCTTCTTTGGTATTATAACGAGAAGAGATCTCAGTGATAATGGGAACCTAAACAGATGGTATCTTAGACCGGATTCAACTACTATTTTTTATGACCCACGGAGAGTGGTTCCTGCAGCTTTCTTTCATTTCTTGACCGCTCTAATGCTATACGGTTACTTAATACCGATATCGTTATATGTGTCAATTGAGTTTGTGAAGGTCTTACAGAGTATATTCATCAACCAAGACCAAGAGATGTACCACGAGGAAACAGACAGGCCTGCTCGTGCAAGGACGTCTAATCTCAATGAAGAACTTGGGCAAGTCGATACAATTCTCTCGGATAAAACAGGTACACTGACTTGCAACTCAATGGAGTTTGTGAAATGTTCGATTGCTGGAACTGCTTATGGGCGTGGTATGACAGAAGTTGAAATGGCCCTGAGAAAGCAAAAGGGTATGATGATACCTCAAGAAGAAGTTGATGATGATTCTTTATCTATCAAGGAGATAAAAGCGAATTCGACAAAGTCGGTTAAAGGCTTTAACTTCTGGGATGAGAGAATAGTCGATGGGCAATGGATTAATCAACCACATGCAGAACTTATCCAGAAGTTTTTTCGGGTGTTGGCTATTTGCCACACTGCTATTCCTGATGTAAACAGTGATACTGGAGAAATCACATATGAAGCTGAGTCTCCTGATGAAGCGGCTTTCGTCATAGCTTCTCGAGAGCTTGGATTTGAATTCTTTGCAAGGTCTCAAACTAATATTTCCTTGCACGAAATTGACCACATGACCGGTGAAAAAGTTGACAGGTAAACAAAGCGCGGATTCGTTCTTTTTGGCTAACATGAGAACACAACATTTCTAAAGTTATCACTTTTTTTTTTTGAAATGTTCAGAGTATATGAGCTTCTTCATGTCCTAGAGTTCAGCAGTTCACGCAAAAGAATGTCGGTAATTGTGAGAAATCCAGAAAACCGGTTATTGTTGCTTTCAAAAGGCGCTGACAGGTTAATACTTTTTTTTTCTTTCAGGAGAAGCTCAAATCTTAAAGTAACCCTATATGATTCAATGGAAATATCTTCTTCTGTCATGTGTTTCAGTGTAATGTTTGAAAGACTTGCTAAACACGGACGCCAAAATGAGAGAGAGACAGAGGAACACATCAAGAGGTATGCGGAGGCAGGTTTAAGAACTTTGGTGATTACGTACAGAGAAGTCGATGAAGACGAGTACAGAATCTGGGAAGAGGAGTTTCTGAAAGCCAAAACTTTGGTCACTGAAGATAGAGATGCTTTAATTGATGCAGCTGCTGATAAAATTGAGAAGGATTTGATTCTTCTTGGCTCTACTGCAGTGGAAGATAAACTCCAGAAGGGTGTAAGTATAACGAAAAAGAAAATTGGTTGTTTTATTCAGTTTCTTCTGATAAGATGGAGAAGGATTTGATCCTTCCTTGGACTTACTTTTGTTGTTTTCTTTTTTCTTGTTAAAAGGTTCCTGATTGTATTGACAAGTTATCTCAGGCTGGGGTCAAGATATGGGTTTTAACTGGCGATAAGACAGAAACCGCAATAAATATCGGGTATTTTTAGACTTCTTATATCTTCTCTTAATCATCATTTTTTTCTGTAAAAGTTAAAATGTATTAAGCTGTGATGTTGTTGACAGATATGCTTGTGGTCTCTTAAGAGAAGGCATGAAAAAGATTTTGATAACTCTAGATTCACCTGACGTTGAAGCATTAGAAAAACAAGGAGACAAAGATGCTGTTGCAAAGGTAGTTTGTTTTTCTTGTTTTTTCTGTGCACATAACTTCTAAAACTTATGACTCTATGTTTATGGGAAATGATGATAATTTTTTGTTTGTTTGTTTGTTAATAGGCTTCTTTTCAGAGTATTAAAAAACAGTTACGAGAAGGAATGTCACAAACTGCTGCAGCAACGGGCAATTCAGCTAATGAAAATCCGGAAATGTTTGGTTTAGTGATTGATGGAAAGTCCTTAACTTTTGCATTAGACAAGAAGCTGGAGAAAGAGTTCTTGGAACTTGCGATTCGATGTAATTCTGTTATATGTTGCCGGTCTTCACCAAAACAAAAGGCTCTCGTAAGATTCATGTCACCACTTTCCATTCTGTTTTCACTCGTCTTTTCACATTAAAGTAATCTGATTGAGAGGCCTAGAATATATATGTTAGGTTACAAGATTGGTAAAAAGCGGGACAGGTAGAACAACACTGGCCATTGGAGATGGCGCAAATGATGTTGGAATGCTTCAGGAAGCCGATATTGGAGTCGGTATAAGTGGTGCCGAAGGAATGCAGGTAAACATATCTGCTTAGCTCTTCTCCTGTTTACTATGAAATGATCATTAGAGCTCTGAAGTTTTCTGTGACAGGCGGTGATGGCTAGCGATTTTGCGATTGCTCAGTTTCGGTTTCTGGAACGTTTGTTGCTTGTTCATGGCCATTGGTGTTATAGACGAATAGCAATAATGGTAACAAGCTTTAAAAACTGGACTTTCCAGTGTGGATTTTTTCTGGTTTTCGGATTATTTGGTTTATGAAGTATAGAAACCGAATGGAAAGTATTTTAAGTTTCGAATTTTTTTGTTCTTTATTTCTGATTGTATTTTTGTGAAATTCAGATATGCTATTTCTTCTACAAGAACCTCACATTCGGGTTCACGCTGTTTTGGTACGAAGCTTATGCTTCTTTCTCCGGAAAACCGGCTTATAACGATTGGTATATGTCGTGCTACAACGTCTTCTTCACTTCACTTCCCGTCATCGCCCTCGGAGTCTTTGATCAAGACGTCTCTGCTCGCCTTTGTCTCAAGGTAAACATTTTTTCTCTCTTTCCTTCTCACTCGATTAAGAACAAATCGCTTTGCGGTTCTTGATTTATTTTTGTTTTCCGCAGTATCCGTTACTGTACCAAGAAGGAGTACAGAACATATTATTCAGCTGGGAACGGATCATCGGTTGGATGTTGAACGGAATCATAAGCTCGATGATCATTTTCTTCCTCACAATCAACATGATGGCGGCTCAAGCTTTCCGGAAGGATGGCCAAGTAGTCGATTACTCGGTTCTCGGCGTAACAATGTACTCTTGCGTGGTCTGGACCGTGAATTGCCAAATGGCGATTTCGATAAACTACTTCACTTGGATCCAACATTGCTTCATTTGGGGAAGCATAGGGATTTGGTATCTGTTTCTTGTCGTCTACGGTTCCCTTCCTCCAACATTCTCCACAACCGCGTTTCAGGTCTTGGTCGAGACCTCAGCACCGAGTCCGACCTGTTGGCTCACTCTTGTCCTCGTCATGTTCTCTGCTCTCTTGCCGTATTTCTCTTACAGGGCGTTTCAGATCAAGTTCAGACCGATGTACCACGATATTATTGTTGAACAGAGGAGAACGGAACGGCCGGAGACTGCGACGAGGACGAGTGCGGTTTCCGGTGAGCTTCCGATGCAAGTTGAGTTTACTTTGCATCATCTTAGGGCAAATTTGTCGAGAAGAGATTCTTGGAATTGATTCGTATTTTAAGCAACTTAGATTCGTTTTTCTTCTTCTGATTTTGTAAATATTCGCAGAATAAAAATAGTAAGCAATTTCGTTGTTTTATTCTTATGCTACGAGTGACTGTGTCACACAATTTTAGAGATTAATACTATTTTCCTAAATAGCATTTGATATTGACAATTACGCAAAACAATAATTAATTAATATTATAAACTCTATAACATTTAATTCCGCGTATTGTGTGACGATTTGGTCTAGTGGTGGAAGAAAAAAAAATGTAAAAAATCTTTGATTTGATTTGATTTTGATAGCGATTCAAGTCAATTTAGCTTTGCTTGTAAGAATTCGTCAAGAAAAGTCATAACGACATCTAGAAGTATTATACGTATATTATACACATGTACGTATACGTGCCCATGTGAATCGTATATCTTATAGCAGGATCGAATTTATTGCTCACAATTATATATTTTGCGTGAGTAAGTTGAAACAAAAAGAAACAATTTCGAACCTTCGTTTTCGAGAAGCTAAGATTACAATATTATATATATATTGATGTTGATGCAACGCAGCAGCCATGATTCATGATTCTTCTTGCTTTGTCACCAATTACGTATGCATTTCCTTATAATGGGCTGCTTGGACTACAATTTAACTTTTCAAACACACACATACATCACATAAGAAAATCAATAATTGATAGATATAAAATAAAAATATTACTTAAGCATGGCTGTTTATGTAATGAGCGTAAGCGATTATTTATGCTTATATATTCGCCATGTTTATCATGAGAATATAATATCCATCTATTGAAAAATATAATGTACAATTGTAAATGGTTGAAAATAAAATAGAGTAATTGCAATATTTATCAATTTATAATATCAAAATTAACTCACATTTTTTGATACTATTCACACTAAAAAGTCTAACATATCCCTAATTTTTCTAACTAATTTCATTTGCATTTTCTCTCTCATAAAACACTATTCACGTCGGAGAAGAAATAAGGTATCCAATAGTTTCTATGTTATGATAACCGGATTATTACGATAATTTTAATATTTTCATATTTCATATTTTTCTGTAAAATAATAACTGGATTAACACGATAATTTATGATATGATAACTGGTTGAACATGACAATTTCATAAAAATTATCATGATAACTGGTTTAACATGACAATGTTTAACGATACTAACTATATGTTAACGATACTAACAATATGTTTTTCTAGTAATGAACAGTCGTCGTCGAGTTTTGATGAATAGTAACACCGACCGTTGGATGAACAGTGTCGCTGGAATCTTCTGTCATAAAATGAGTTTCAGACCAATGACATTTATGTAATTATTAAAAGGAACAAATGATAGTTTAGGTTTAATTATTTTTTATCTTTCCTACTTATCTAATTTACAAATTATTATTAACACTTACCTAATTTTTTGGTCAACTGACCATATTAACTCAATTCACTCATGAAAATATTCTGAAACTTTTCTTGGGGAGGGGGCAAAAACATTCTGCCGGTATTTAGTTTCTCCATCAAAATAATTGATAAACGTTATATTTATCATATAAAATTCAAAATTTAGCCAATTTTACTAATTATGCCAAACCTACAAACTTCGTCCGACTCCGAACGATCCACGGAGCCCGCCAAATTTTATATGATTAAAATTATCATTGAAATTCAAAGTACAAAACATTCCGATTATAATCAACTTAAATTTTTTCCCAGCATAGCACTAAAATCTCTTGTTCTAATATACTAATAAACTTTCAGTCGATATTTTGAGAGGATATTTTACAATGGGTCCAGAAACTAATAATCGCTTTTTTTCTTCTTCAAAGTAGTATTTATTTTACAAATAAGTTTCTTTGTAATATGCTTTGCGAGATTGCTTTATTTTACAAAAGGGTTCAGTTGCACTGCTGCTACAACCCATCAATGCAAATCCATCTCAAATCCGAAATGTCCTTATTGCACACGGAAATGCGATCTCTGCTTCATATCATTGTAGTATCTGGAGTTACCGATGAAGAAGCTTGGTGACACGGAAGCTTGGCGTGAGAGGAATGCCCGTATCTTCACTACGGTATCCTCTACATCTTCCTCTATCAAAGCTAGCATCGATCGCATTATGCGGAATCGTCTAATCTCATTTCCTTCAAAGGATCCGACTGCTTCTCTATCTCTTCTTGAATTTTACTTTGGTTGTTTTTCGCATCCGTTGTAATTGGTAAAGTTTGTTCCGATGTTTCTCTCCCTTAGGAGCTAATGGGTTAGTTAACTAGTAGATTAGTATGTATTTTTTTAACTTTTTTTGGTAATCAAATTTAACATTAAAACCAAAAAAAAAAAGCTTGGTGATAACTAAACTGATCAATTCAAAATTGGTGATACCAAAGCTGATCAATTAGTCGAGCCGAGAGAGAGAGGACACAAACTAACCATGTCTTCTAAGGGGCGGAAGAGCTATCCCCAACCTCGATCCGGATCGGTGCACCTTCATAGTACAATTGATTCCAATACCAAGCATGATTTCCGCTTTTCAAGTATTGAATCAGAGTCTTCTTTATATGCTACAAACACCTTATGCCCTCTCGCTTTCATTGAAACTAATACTTGTAGCAAAATCTGCATCGAACGTTATAACCAAGAAGTTTATAGGATCTCTTTGCGATATATACTTCATATCATTGCAGTACTTGGATTTACCAATGAATAGGCATGACCAAAATGGAACCGTAACCGTATT
>PKML01043812.1:0-56501 GCA_002933935.1 Eutrema yunnanense | reverse complement strand
AAAAAAAAAAATTAAGGATCCAAAATTTGTTTTTGCCCTAGGGTCCTAATAATATTGAGCCGGGCCTGGACACATTAATATACTTTAGATTGTCATTTACATATATATATTAATTAGACTTTACATATAAGACTATATATATAATAGCAAGAAGATAAAAACCACGTACTCTTTTGAAACAAGACTCCTCCTAAACAAGAGAAGCACACCGCAAGGGTGTTTAAGACAGAAAAAACCATGAAATCACAGACAACTCTCATCTGCATGCTCATGCTCTCCCTCTTTGCTTTACATCAGTGTATGTATAGGTTTTCTCATTTATTTTATCTATGTCTCTTTGTTTTTCTCGTCGTTAATATTTGGTTGATGTGTGGTTTCAAAATGTGAAGGCGCGAGGATGGATGTTGGAGAAATAGAGAAACCAAGCAAAATCGTACTATCGCTGTGTTCTCATAACTCATGTTCCGATGGGTTTAAAAAAGATTGTTGGTGTTGTATGAGCAAACGTGACTTTCCTTGCTGGCCAGGCCAATCCACATGTGAAGCCAATTGTCCTCCTAGACTTTGATTAATTAATGTATCGTTATGATTTTTGTTTTTTCAAAGTAATTTACATCTCATGTATTAGATGTTGTTGTTGTTCACCGCGTCGAGATAATAACATTATTTAAAATATATAATAAAAATATTTTAATCTAAATTAGTCTCCAAAAACACAAAGAGATTTAGTCAAAAAAAAAAAAAACACAAAGAGATATAAGCTATAACATATGAAGAAAAATCAATTTGAATTGTAAAGTATTCAATAGCTCACTCGCTAGCTATATGGCTTCGTGAGTTTTAAAGTCTCATCAATTACATAATTTTCTCGTGTTTTTTATGCATTTGAGAGCTCCCTATAAAAGACAACTGCATTTGAATCGGAGAAACCGACTTATCCAGCAAACTATCATTCTAATAACGAATTCGGCTCTTAGGGTATGTATTCTTAGCACACTCTTTTATGTTAAACAAGCAATGAAACTCTTAAGAGTGTCGTAGAACTAGGCTTTGATACTGCTTCATTGCCATCATTTAGTTTTGAAAAGTCCAAGAGTGCCTTGTAAAGTTTTCATCATCACCAATTTGGATAACTGTTAGCAAGTTTCAATACGACTGCATGATGTAATAATCTAGAAAATAAGAAACAAAAAAACGACGAACCTGAAAATTACGAGTGACATTTACAATTCATTTTACATCGAGGATACAACAAAGGTAAAAAGATAGCTCTTCATTGCTTTTATTAGTTAATCTAAAACATTCAAAAGTTGATCCGAGTTTCATGGATTCAAATCCCTAGTACTATATTTAACATCAAAGTGGGTGCTAAGAATACATACCCTAAGAGCTGATTTCTTGATTAGACTGATAAATTAGATCTGCACTATTTCAGCACTATCTTCAAGGTTAGTACAACACCATCTTTTTCTTTTCTCAAATTTTCACAGAGTTATTCGTCTGGAACACCAAGCCTCAAATTCTTAAGCTTCCAAACTCATCTAACTGGAAGCCTAACAGAACAAGCATAATTGATGCTCTACTAGAATCATTCAAAAAACATGTGGTTGTAAGCAGTTTGATAAGCTCGTGGACTGTCGAGGAGAAAGATAAGCCGTTGACTTATTGTAAGAGGAGAAGAAGAGATTTAGAAAATGAGATAGAAGGGAATAAGGAGGCAGAAGATAAGATACTAATTGTTTAATGTAAGCAAACCCTACACAATCGGTTTCTTTAAATACTTAGCAATGAACTTAAACGACATAGTTTGATTATTGAATCCCAACTGGAACACTTTGCTTCATTCCAAGTCATTGCCACACTTAGCCACTTTTTGCAATCAGTTTCTTCTCTAGCCTTCTTGCTTCTCTGCCTGACCTCTTCTTCTTCTTAACAAATGCCAATGGAACCGCAAGCTTATCACGGTTTTGAGAGGATCTTTCAAATTTTTCCTAAGCTAGCGGAGAAGGTCAATTTTTTCGCTTCAAACTCATCAATATTGCCTCCTTCACCCAAAGAAACAAGGATGTGTTTATGAACAAAATACTCAAACAACCATGCGAATACACCCACCTCAAATCCTTTAACAAGAAGTTGGCGTCTCTCTACGTAGCCAAGACAACAAGTACTCTATCTATCGCGGCTATATTTGGATTGTTTGTGATGTGAACTGACATCGTCTTTGGAATGAAAGAGAAGAAATTTATGGCTCAAGAGATGCATAAACTTATCGAGGGTTTCAATCTGAAGCTGAGCAAATTTGAACACCTATAATAATTTATTAAGCACAACGAGTAAATTTTTTTCCCCCAAAACTCTATAATATTAGCACAAAAAGCAAAGACAATTGTTACTAATGTGGCCAAAAAAATTTATCGGATCAATAACATTCGATAGGAAAGAATAATAGATTGGATGTTCCTCTGGCATTTGTGAGGAAGAAGAATAGACTTCGGAGAGAATAGTTCTTAAGATGGAGAGGAAGAAGACTGTCGAAAGTGGCTAAGAGCATCACCAATGGTGAACCCCATGATGGGGTTCTTACCAAATTTTTAATCATAAATTTTGATTATTTAAAAATTTAGAACTCCTTGAGTTTTTTCACCTCCAATGGTGAACCTCATTAGGGATTCTTAAAAAAAAAAATTGATAAATAATTTATTTGAAGTATAAATTATATTGTTAAGAAAAATTTTTAATCAAAAAATTAAGAATTTTTTTTTTACGTTAAAGTTAAGAAAATGTAAAAACAAAAATCTGGCAAAAACAAAAATTAGGCGAATTAGGTATTGACACGTGACTAAGAACCCCTCCTAAGAACCGGTTCTAAAAGTTCTGATTTAAAAACCGGTTCTTAACTATTACAATTATTATTATTATTATTTTTGTTTTGGATTAAGAACCCCATGTTTTTGGGTTAAAAACCCCCCATTGGAGGTGGTCTAAGAATCTAAAAGGAAAAAAAAATAGACAATCGAATACTCCACCTGAGAAAGAGTATTCACCCATTGTCTTTTATAAGACTGGCTCTATTTTTTTAATTTCTTTAAGACTGGTTCGGTTTGGTTTAAAATGTGATAATATTAAGGAAAATTGTTCGTTAGCTACATCTGAACTAAAATAATATGTTGATAAATACATCATCTATTGATATAGCATATATACACATCCGAAATAACATGAGTCATGTGGCCAACATCATGACCATCATTTTCTTTGTTTTTCTGGTGTACTGGTCGACGGATTCCGGCGCTGACCCGCATTAACTCATTAAATCCGACTCAAATTAAATAAAAACTTAAAAATGAAAACATAAAAACATAAAAAATGACCTCCTCAACTTCTTCTTCCTCGTCAATTCTGATTTACATATAGGATTTTGATTCGGTATGTTCTCTCAATTTCATTGAATTTGATTCTTCCATTCATTTAATTTATGAGTATTGATGAACATCAAAATAGTGGGTGGTTAGGGTTTACGAAATTCCCAAAATCGTTTGCTAATTTGGGTGTTAGGCGAATTAAGAAAATCTAATCCACGCGAACCGCCATGAGCCCTTCCCGTCACTCACAATCATCTCTCGAACTCTCTTCTTCTCTTTCTCTCCGTCCCATAAACTTTCTGGTTTAAATTTTCCTAATTGGACGAATCGATCTGAAATCTCTTAACTAAAGATGTATCGTCCTCCTCTTCTTCCAATTTTCTTTGATTTCCATCGGCGAGGCATCTCTTAACCACCACCATACCCACCGCATCTACATTCATGCTTCGCCATAGCTCCTACAACGTCGGTGTATTTCACAGGAAGCGTGCTCGTTTTAGACGACAGAGTCGGAGATTGGGTCTAGAGAGCAAACCACTGAATTTTTTTTTTTTTTGCGTATAAGTAATGATCTGATCTTTGGGAAACCGTTTGAGATGTATTGTGGAACTTGTGGTGGTGGTGCTGATGCGGTAGCTGTTTTCGGTGAGAATTGATCGGAGCTTGGTGAAATTTCCGGTGAGAATTGATCAGAGCTTTCTCAAAACTTTCGCTTTGAACCCTCATTGAAAGCGAAACATTTTGCTTGCCCCTCTTGAAATCAATGGTGGTCTTCTTCGCCGGAGAAGATGAAGCAGAGAACGTGGCCATGTAGATCTAAAGGATCTCGATCTCCACGGCAAGCTCTAGTGGCGGATGTGTATTTTGATTTCAATCGAGATTTCTGGAATCGAGCTTGTGAAATTGTTGACACGAAGAATGGGGTGAACGAGATTTAGGATGTTGATTGTGACTAGAGAGAAAGAGTTGGAGAATTTGTTGTTGCTAAGATCAAATTCTTGAAGAGAATCTATAGTTTTGAAGGAATTTGAGATTTGACCAGAGAAGTAGGAATTTTCGTCGAAGAAAAAAAAAAGAGTCAATGCGGGTCAACGCCGGAGTCAGTCGAACAGTATACCGGAAAAGTAAAGAAAGTGATTGTCATGGTGTTGGGCACATTTACATGTTAGTTCGGATGTGTGTCTATACTATATCAATAGATGATGTAGTTATCAACACATTATTTTAGTTCGGATGTGTAGTCATGCATTTTCGTATAGTTCGTATAGCTAACGAACAATTTTCTTGATATTAATATATGCACTGAGGGTATTCTCTTCGAATTAGGCTTGTTAAGAAATAAAAACCTCGGCAGATAATGGGCTTAATAAGCCCAAAACTAGATAATATTCCACGTTGGATACATAGCCACGTGGACTCATATTATTGGAGGTAATCTCCACCAACAAGCTTCGTCTCCTTTTTCTGTTGAATTTTATTTTTAAAAGATAATTCATAAATTAAAAAAAAAAAACAAAAAAAAAAATCTCTATCTTCTTCTCCTCTCATCCTCTCTCTCTCTCTCTCAGGTCCTCCTCCAATGGCGAGAGTTCTAGTCTCGTCTCCATCTTCGTTCTTCGGTTCGCCTTTGACTAAACCGTCGTCTTCTTCACGCCACGGTGGTAGCGTTATCGGAGGAGGAAGCGTCCAATTTCTACCGTACCGGAGTAATAAGCTTTTCAGTAACTCTACTACTGTACGGTTCAGCTTGAACGAGATTCCTCCTTTCCATGGATTGGACTCATCTGTTGACATCGGAGCGATTCTCACCAGAGCGGAGTCTCTCTTCTATACCATAGCCGACGCCGCCGTCGTTGGTGCTGATTCAGCTGCCTCAACAACTGATTCCGCCGTGCAGAAGAGTGGTGGTTGGTTCGGTTTCATCTCCGATGGTATGGAATTGGTGCTCAAGGTAAATTTTCAAGCAGCTGATTCCGATCTCTCTCTCTGTACAATTAGAGGGTTTTATTGTCTCTTGAGCTTTAAGATTTTTGTTTTGGATTTATAGATTTTGAAAGATGGACTTTCGGCTGTTCATGTGCCTTACGCTTATGGGTTTGCGATTATCTTGCTTACGATCATCGTCAAAGCAGCGACATACCCTTTGACAAAGCAACAGGTGTGTAGAATTTGCACTTTGGCTCAATCTTACTAGCAAATGTTTACTGCATTTTGGCATGTTGAATGAGAATCGGAGAGTATTTTTGTTCAAAAGATTATGTTTTTGTTTTGGAATCCTTAGCTTAGGATTTGTCATTCTGTAGGTCGAATCGACGCTCGCGATGCAGAATCTTCAACCGAAAATTAAAGCCATTCAACAACGTTACGCAGGAAATCAGGTGATCTTTTGTGGCTAGAAGATGAGTTACTCTGCTAGATCGAGTGACTCGAGTCTCTGACTGTTTTTTTTTCGATATATAGGAGAGAATACAACTAGAGACGTCACGCTTGTATAAACAAGCTGGTGTAAATCCATTGGCAGGTATTTTTTCTAGAAGTGATGCTTTTTTTGTAAGTACTAGTTATATATACAAGTGTGCTTATTATATACAGATATCTTGTTATTTTGATGTTAGGTTGCTTACCAACTTTAGCCACCATACCAGTTTGGATTGGTTTATACCAAGCTCTCTCCAATGTGGCCAACGAGGTACATGATATGCCTTATGTCTCTTTTTAAACTGCTGGTTTCGCTACGGACCAACGAAGTTGGTTGGTAAGATTTGTATACTTTTCTGTTTTATAATGTAATTGTTGCTTAAAACGTTTTTCTTGCAGGGACTCTTTACAGAAGGTTTCTTTTGGATTCCCTCTCTTGGTGGACCAACAAGTATAGCTGCTCGGCAGAGTGGATCCGGGATATCTTGGCTTTTCCCATTTGTGGTAATTAGAGGAAGAACAAAAAAAGCAGCCTCGAACTTTTCGCCATGAACTGAATCTATTTTTCATGCAACTGGATCTTTTGTGTACAATGAACCTTTTATCATATTGGTGTCTAATGTCTTTCGGTGGTGCAGGACGGGCATCCACCATTGGGCTGGTCTGACACCGTCGCGTATCTTGTATTACCTGTTCTCCTTATTGTCTCCCAGTATGTGTCAATGGAGATTATGAAGCCTCCTCAAGTGAGAAATAACAGAAGCTTGTTTTATATTTCTTTTCACTAAAACGCTTTGATATGATTGTCAAACTTCTAAGCTTAAATTCATTTCTTTTGGCAGACAGACGATCCTGCCCAGAAGAACACACTTCTTGTTTTCAAGTTTCTTCCACTCATGATCGGCTACTTTGCATTGTCTGTCCCGTCAGGATTATCTATCTACTGGTTGGTTTCTCTCACCTTGAAACACTCATCTAACCAGTTAAGATATGTATGGGAACACGTTAAGTATAACTTAACCTAGATTTGATTCATTCTCAAATTTTTTTATAAGACGGGTTAGAATTTTCCAGGACTACGAAACTTGTTGTTGGATTAACAAACACATCTAGCGGTTCAGTGACTACACGACAGTATAGTTGATACCTATTGTTAAGATTTGTTGGTCCCTAGTGTATACGTAGGGTTGAGTCTTTTATCCCCCTTGTTATTACGTTGCTGCTTATATTTAAACCATGTCATGGTTTTAGGTTCACGAATAATGTACTAAGCACTGCCCAACAAGTATGGCTGCGTAAACTAGGCGGCGCAACGCCTGCAGTAAATGAAAACGCAAGCGGAATAATAAGTGCGGGACGGGCAAAGAGATCTATTGCTCAGCCTGACGATGCTGGCGAAAGGTAATTCAAACTCTTTTAAAGTTTCTTTTTTTTTGAAAGTTCATTATTAAATGATGTATATATTGGATTACCACAGATTTAGACAATTAAAAGAGCAAGAGAAGCGCAGCAAGAAAAACAAGGCTGTTGCGAAAGATTCAGCTGAACAGCTAGAATCTCAGTCTGAATCAGAAGAAGGGTCTGATGATGAGGTAATAGTTTCATGAAACTACAACTCATTAATGAAGAAATCGAGTAAATTAAACACATGATTATGGTGAATGATTGAATACGTTAAAACTTATAAAAGCAAGTGCTGGAACAGGAAGAAGAGGTTCGTGAAGGAGCGTTAGCTTCGAGCACAAGCACAAGCAAACCAGTTCCTGAAGTTGGCCAACGAAGAAGCAAAAGATCGAAGCGGAAACGCACTGTATAGAACCAAACAAACAAAATTGCAAGGAGGAGAAAGAGAGAGATTGTGAATCTTTTCATCATTTAGTTTGATCTTGATATATTTTGCATATACCAAGTCCGGCAATATCTAAACGTTTATAAAATTAGGGCAAAAGAAGGTCATTCTAAAGTTAAATGCAGTAGTTAATGAAAGTAAATTTGATTGTATTTCTATGTGATTCGTCTTATCATAAATGTATTAACGTAAATGTCTGTACTGTGACTTTCAAAATGTCCGCTTAAATTTTGTTAACACTTCTTCGTTGTAAACTTGTACAATATATTGTTAGGTCATTTTGTTCAATATGGTTATTGACCAAATAATTAAGGATATCTGAACCAATAATTGAAAATTAGTTTGTCCTATTCACATTAGCCATTTGTTCCATTTTTGCTTTTATTATACATGATGTCATTGAATTTGCTCTGATGCCAAGTAATTATTAGTCGACAAGAACATTTAATGCAAATTTACTCATAGTTTTGTGTGGTAGATAGAGCAAACATCGGTAAACTAAAATCTACTACTCCAAGTGTATGATCTCGTTTCTTTGATATGTAGTTTTGTGAGAAATAGACAAAATCGTAATTTTGATAAATATCATATCAAAGTTAGTGGTCGATCCATGAAATTTCTAAGGGAAGTCGTGAGCAACAATCGCCTTATTTGGATTTCAGATCATTAGAACTATCAGATGGTGGAGTGGAGTTCTACAACCGATGAAGTTGTAGACGACCATGGCTTTACAATATTCCTTTCTCCTCTCCAGTCACATTATTTTGGTCGTCACGCTTCCATTGCTTCTTTTGGATGTCCTCTCTTCCACAGGTTTGTTTCTACATTCTTTACATTAAGGCTTTTTAAGTATTATTCTGTGAGAAGTCAGATTTCAGTCAACTCACGACTTGGGCCAACAGTTGGGCTTAGTACAAGTCTTAGTGTCAAGTTGGGCTCAAGTAAGTGTATAGGGTTTCTTTGTTATAAATACAAGTGTTTAACAATAGGAATACCTAATCCAGACTCCAGGGATTCCGAGCGCTTTAGAGGCGGCTCGTAAAGCTAGAGAGAATAAGGGTTTTCTCTGGGAATCTAGTTATGTTCTTTGTTCTTTCTTGTTTGTTGGGTGTTAGAGAAATCTATATTGTGAACCACATCGGATGTGTTTTTCGATTGATTCTTTATAGTGGATGTTGTGGATCCATGATCCACCCCAAACGTAGCGGTTAGAGCCGTGAACTGGGTGAACAATTCTCGTGTTTGTTAATTTGTGTATCGAAGATAGATTGGGACAAGGAAGATAAAAGTTTAAATCCTAACAAGTGGTATCAGAGCACAAGCTCTTCGATTCATAGTTTCGACGAGAACATTGAGATCTCACGGAATAAGAAGAGCGGTTGAAAGAATTGGTGAAGTGTGTGCAATCACAAGGGTGAATTTGATTTACTAGTCAGATTAAAATAATAAAATAATCTGAGAGAGAATCTGATTCTGGAAGTTCACGGAGGCTAGGGTTTCGTGGCTGAGATCGGAGGTTGGTCGGAGCTTTCAGTGGGGTGGTGGCGGTTCAAGGATCGCCGGAGGTGGTTCTGGTCGGAGGCAAAAGTGGAAGATTCGCCGGAAATAGCAGAAGAAGAAGCTTCGCGGATCTGGCAAGCGGCGATGAGGAGTCACCGGAAGGAGCAGACATGGCGGCGTTGCAAGTTGAGCTCGCCGGGGAAGACACAGAAAGCTCCGTCGGAGCTTCGGTGGTGGTCGGCGAAGAAGATCTCGGCGCGAAGAAGATCTCGGCGGAAAGAGAGAGATCGCGAGCTCCTGCGGTCACTAGAGAGAGCGCCAGAGAAGAAGGAGGCGAGGCCAACAGGGGCGAGTCGCCGGGAAGGAGCGCCACCGGGATCGTCGTCGAGGGAGAAGAGACGAAGCCGACGTGCGGCTAGGTTTTTTTTTCCTTCCAATGGGCCGTGCTGGGCCAAAAAGAAAGGGAAAAGGACTGGGCCAGAAAGAGAGGAGATTGGGTCAAGTGTTGGACCAGAAGGAAGAGAAGTTGTTCTGGGCCGAAAAAAATATAGAAATAAGCCCATGTGAAGAATTGTGATTTTTGGGCCTCAATTCTTTTGGGGGCCTGTCCGAATTTATGAAAGGTTTTTTGGTGAAATCTGTTGGGCCAAGATTATGCATAGGGCCCAAATCCGAATTTATGCAGATTTTGGAGGAAATTTCAGTTGGGCCAGAGATTAAAACAAGCCCAGTTTTAATCAAGGAGAAATTATCCAATTGTGCAAGAAGAATGGACAGGAGCTGAGGGGACATAATATATTCAGAGAAGTTGAGACAGAAAAGTGCAACAGAGAGATTGGTTTAAGGTGGAGTAATTTTCGGTATCAGATGGATTATTGGTTCAGATCAAGATCAGGGAATCAGAATTGCATCGTCAATCTCAAGGGTCAAACCATGGAATCACAAGGTACATTTGTGATGTTTTGATTGGTTGTTTCTGGTTGCTCAGGGTCTGCAAAATTCAGGGAATTGAAGTTTTGGGAGAACACAAGAGATGGTGTTCAGGGTTCTAAATTTGTCGTTGGAAGAGAATTCATGGGACTGAGGGACGCCTTAGAAGTTTGAATTGTGTCTGTGTGTTATTGGGTATTTGAGGAGTAAGAAAAAATTTCTGGATTCAGTTCAAGGAGAGTTGCAGATGAGTATGGAACAAGATCAAGGAATCTGTTGGGGCCAAATACAGATTGGTATGGTTAAGGTTTGAGGAGTTTTGGTTTGCAGGCTTAGTCTCAAGTTGGTGGATAGAGGTCCAGGAGCAGATGGAGATTTCTACAGGTTCAAGCATAATCAGGTTGCAACCGAGGTTATAAGGAATGCTTTAATTAGAGCTTTGTTGCTTGATGGTGGTGAAGACATCTGGATATCAGTTGCAAGTGTTAGCAATTGAAGAGGGATCCAAGAAAGGATTATAATGAAGAGGATAAAAAAATTGCATTGGAAAAGAGAACAATCAAAGTTCTGGTATACCTATTTGCATCTTAGAAAAGAGAACAATCAAAGTTCTGGTATACATATTTTCAAAAATTATGTAGACTGTAGGTGCTTTTGAAACTAAACTCATGTTGTTTTCACTTGAGAACCACCGATGCTTCTTAATTTGCAAATCTACATTAGAAGTGAAGTCAGTGTGGGTTCTTTGGAGTTAATCTATGGTTGGCTGTGAGGAACAAGAAGCAAATTGCCCAATCATTGAGAGGCTATGCAAGAGATTTCTCTCAGTCTCGTGGACAAGAACACCCTCAAACAATTTGATAGTAGATGAGGTGAGCTAATATTGATGCAAAAAGGCATGCCTTTGATCTAGATCCCTTTAACTAATGTCTTGTTGCTGTTTTTTTTTTGCAGAATGTGATTTTGTTGTCCGGAGGATTGTAACATTTTACACCACCACCGTGATTTTATACTTATCTAATAGTATCTCCAACAAAATTTCTCACATGAGTATCTCAACATTTGATAAAAAAAAGAAATATTATTATTTTATTGGATGGGTATCTCAAATAGTTGAGAACCCCACCCAGTATCTCAAATGAGAAACTTTGAGATACTTTTGGGTGGGGTTCTCAACTATTTGAGATACCCACCTAATAAAATAAGAATTTTTTTTCTTTAAGTGTTGAAATACTCTTGTGAGATACCTTTGTTGGGATGCTCTACCATCATCGGTAGGTACTTCACCTTTTTATGGCCTTTTAAGATTATTGGGTAATAATTGTTTTGTGTATGTTTTTCTACTGACGCATGATCACATTGATCTTTCGGAAGCTTCCATAGGATCGAACCCTTCTCAAATATGCTAAAATGCCGTTATTGCTTTTATAGACAAATTTATAATTGACATAAATATTTGATGAGAACGTTTATGCAGTTTCATCTACAAACGTGCCATACTGATAATGTAAAATAGGATAATAGATTGAATATGCAAGTTAAAGTTTCTGAGACTAGAGGGTCTCGTATATATACAGACACTTAACCGACCTTAGATAGTTCCTATTTAGTCTAGGAAATAGAATAGGAAAATACATGTAGAACAGGAATAGAGAGATATGGAATATTTCCTAATACCCCCCCCCTCAAGTTGGAGCATGTAAGTTATGAATGCCCAACTTGAGAAGAAATGCATCAAACTCTTTTCTTCCTAAAGCCTTTGTAAGTATGTCGGCTAGTTGCTCTTTTGTTGATACATGTGATGCTTTGATCGTTTCATCAATGATTTTGTCACGTACAAATTGACAATCATTTTCGATATGCTTTGTGTGTTCATGAAAAACCGGGTTAGCACTGATGTGTAAGGCAGATTGTGATATGATCATGGACGTGACGGCTTTGGTGGAGGTTCAAGAAGACGCGATGGTCATTCTCGAAGGACCTATCACACGGTCTAAGGCACGGAAGCTAGCGGGAGCGGTGCGGAGCTTACTCACAGATGCAAGGATCGAGGAGGACCAACTTACGCAACCCGGCCTCACCTCATTGTCTTCGAATTCTTTATGAGGTTTGGCCGTTTGTGTAAGTCGTTTGTACTCTTTTTCCTGTATATGGTTTTGTCCCAATGGGTTTTCCGTATAGAGATTTTAACGAGGCAACCGGCTTACACCGCTAAACGGTCCGACTTCTTGAAAATTCCTCCGGGGGATTTTTCCGAGGGAAATTCCGAGGGACTTTTCGAGGGACTTTCCCGGGGGAAATTCTCCGAGGGGATTTTCTGTGGAATCCCAAGAGTTGTTCAAACTATCATTTATTTCTTTGTAATTTTCGATGGTCTCTCTCTCATTTTCGAGGAGACCTTTGACTTGTCTTTTGATTTTTTCTTTATCTTCTTCTCCCTCATTGTCGAAACAATTAAGCAATTTTTATCAAAGTTTATTTCAGAGTTTTCATGCTCTTTCTCTCTAATTCTTTGAAGGTTATTCATCGAATTATTTATCGGTTTATCGTAGTGTCTTTCCGCAACACTCGACGTAACCTTCGATCCGTCGTTCGTGTGAATCCTTCTCGGTATCAAGGATATAAGGATTTTCGGGATTTCATCTCCCACGCCTTATCATCTTCTTCCCCGGATTCTCCCAACAACGCAGCCACCCCCTCGTTTCAAGGGTTCATCGTCGGAATTGGGCCTAAGGATTTTTGGGATTTCTCCCACGCCTTAGCATCTCTTCTCGTGAATTCCTTGGAGTCGTGGATCTATCACTCTCATCCGTACTAGAGCAAGTCGGTCCTTAGTCGATTCGTGTCAAGTGGTATCAGAGACACTTGCTCCAAAATCGGTGAGATCAAACCATTTCTAACTGTTCATCTTCTTTAAATTTCTGGGTTTTAAATTTTGTTGTTGTTTTTCTTTCGTTTCGATTTTTAATNTTATTTATTTTGTGTTTGCGATTTTGGTTTTGAGTCTGTTCATCTTCTTTAAATTTCTGGGTTTGAAATTTTTGTTGTTCTTGTTTTGTTTCGATTTTAATTAATTCAAAACCTTATCAAAAAAAAAAAAATTATATCTAGGTAGATCTGTGTCTTATTATAATTGTCATAATTTTTAAAATTCAAAAAAAAAAAAAAATCGTTTTTGGGTTTTCACAAAATTCCAGATTTTGTGGTTATATTGGGAAAATCTGAATTTTGCCTACACTCACTTTGTTTGTTGTTTTTGTGCGAGGAACGACATGTCGGAAGAAAGTGAATCCGCTACCTCACGGTCAAGGAGAGAATGAGAGGCAGCCATGAATCAAAAGGTCGATGGTGTGAATCAAAAGGTCGACGATATTGCACAACTCCTCCACGAGATGCGAGATCAAATGGCTACACTACGGGTCCGTACGCCGAGACGGAATGAGAGAAACCAAGGCGCCGATCCGAGAACTAATGGAGCCGAGGACGTGAGATCCGAGTAGAGTGTGGAACGTGGAAGTTGTCACGCACTGGCGAGACCGAGGAGAAATCGGCCGCGACAATACGAACCGGAGGACAATCCATTTTACGACCGAGGTGATTCATCCGAGGGAAACCGTAACCGACATCCGCGACCTCAAAGACAGAACAATGATGATCTTGGTGGAATGAAACTTCGCATTCCCCCGTTCTACGGAAAGAACGATCCGGACGCCTTCCTCGAATGGGAAAAGAAAATCGAACTCGTTTTCGATTGCCAAAATTTCTCTGAATATAAGAAAGTCAGGTTAGCCGCTACTGAATTTCATGAATACGCTATTGACTGGTGGGATCAAATTGTGACAAACATGAGACGTAACGGTGAGAATCCTGTGGAGACATGGATGGAGATGATCGTGCTTATGCGACGGCGGTTCGTACCGCTTCACTACCATCGGAAACTTCACCAACGTTTGAGACGTCTAGGTCAAGGAAGTAAAAGCGTGGAGGACTATTTCCAGGAGATGGAAAAGTTGATGCTAAAGGCTGATGTTGATGAGCCGAGTGATGCCACGATGGCACGGTTCTTAGCCGGCATGAACCACGATTTACAAGACCGAATGGAAATGCAATCGTATGCGACTTTGGAGGAAATGTTGCATAAGGCTGTTTTAGTGGAACAACAACTTAAAAGAAAAGGCGTGTCACGACAACCTTACGCTTCAAGCTCCAAGCCGAGCTTCACCAAAGGAGAAAAACCGAATTATCCCCCACGGACCGATTTCAAGCCTAAGGCAGATTTCAAACCGCAATCTTCCGGTCTTGACTACAAGGGTAAGGGTGATTCGAATCCTATGCGTAATCGTGATATTGAATGTTTTAAGTGCAGAGGCAAATGACATTACCCGAACAAGTGCCCGAACGCCCGCGCAATGATGATGCTAGAAAACGGTGATATCGTGACCGACGATGAAGAAGAGACGGAAACCGCTCCAATCTTTGACGATTATGAAGAGCATGCGGTTGACGGGGAACTCTTAGTGGCGAGATGTGTTCTTCTTGCCCAGGAACCAATCATTGAGAATGAACAACACGAAAACCTCTTCCATACCCGTTGCATGGTTAAAAGCAAGGTATGTAGTCTTATAATAGACGGTGAAAGTTGTACTAACGTTGCTAGCACTACCTTAGTGGATAAGCTAGGTATGGAGACCAGAAAACATCCACGGCCTTACAACCTTAGATGGTTGAACAATCAAAGACAGCTCAAAGTTACTCGACAAGTTTCGGTTCCTTTGACTATCGGCCGCTACGAGGACGAAATAGTGTGCGATGTTCTACCTATGGAGGCTGGTCATATCCTACTTGGAAGACCGTGGCAATACGACCGTAGAGCCGTTCATGATGGATTTACGAACAAGCACTCCTTTGAACATCACGGTCGAAAGATCATTCTTGCACCATTATCGCCGCATGAGGTATATCTCGATCAACTTAAGCTTGAAAAGAATCACGGCAAAGGCAAGGTAAGTTATCCCTCGTCTTCTAATTCTGTTAAAACCGAGAGTATAGGTACTAAGACATGTGAGAGAACGCTCGTGAATGAATCATTATTTATTAAACCGAGTGAACTAAAACATGCTCTCGTTTCCCGGCAATCTTTTGTGTTGTTAGTTTTTAGGGATACTCTTTCGAGTATGAATAACTTAAATTGTTGGTTGTTAACAAGTCCCTGAGAGGTCTTCCTCTTCGGGGTTGAATTCAACTTCAGGTCGTATGATCGTTTCCACCTGCGCAATGCATGAGTTTCAGACCCCAAGTATACAATGAACACAATGACTGCTAACTGAGTTGCAGTGTTTTTACTAAAATATCAATAAGACATGCAAACAAGTTTACCCAAAATTCCACATGGTAAACCAGTAATGATAAATAGCTGCTAACTGAGTTGCATTGCTTTTATTAAAAATCAAAAAGACATGTAAACAAGTTTGTCATTGATTTTACCTCTACATGCGGAATGCATATGCTTCAGACTCCAAATATACAATAAGACAATGTATGCTAACTGAGTTGATGTGTTTTTACTAAAATAACAATACGACATGCAAATAAGTTTATCCAAATTCCACATGCTAAACCATTTATCTTATACTATTTAAACGAGTTCATCTACGGGTTCATAAGAAAATTGCCTACGAACTCAACCACCAATAATGATAAATAGCTGCTAACTCAGTTGCGTTGCTTGTACTAAAATATCAAAAAGAGATTCAAACAATTTTATCTTAATTCCAAATGCTAAACCAATTATCTTATACTACTTAAACGGGTTTACCTTAAGGAGAAGCGGCAAGCGGGTTTACATTATTGTTAACTACCTTAACGAGAAGTGGCAAGCATCTGCGGATAACTACCTTAACGACCAACAACGATTATCTAGATCTAAAATCACAAAGAAAATCAGATCTAGATAGAGAACCAACCATCGTCATCAACCCACCTTAAGCAAGAGATCCCGATGGTTGAAGCAAGAACCACCGGCGTCGCCCTTTAACCTTCAATAAATCACCACCTAGAGATGTAGATCTCTCTAACCATCACACTCCTTTAACAATGGAAGATGAGACTTTCTCAAGTGAAGAGGAATACCCAATGAGAAACCTTTGTTAAGAGCACCGACGTCGGCAGAATTAGAGGGATTGAGATGAAGAGAATAATTAAGAGAGAGGAAAAGAGAAAAGAAAAATGAAGATGAAGAGAGAGAGAGAGAGAATATGAGAATGAAGATAAAATAGAAGAGAGAAAGAAGATGACAAAATTTTAGGGGCCCACGTAATCAGTCTAAATGATAGGTATTACCTTTCGGTCAGGTATAAGGATATCGAAGTCTTTACACGATGCGCAGTATCATCGAACAGTGACGAAATCTCTCTACTTAATTTTGTTTATATATTGTTTTATGAGATATTTGCATCCATGGTTACTTTTCGATGATACTGCACATTGTGTAAAGATATCGAAGTCAATTAATCTATATTGTTTTATGAGATATTTGCATCCATGATTACTTTTCAAAACATCTTTTGTGTTCTAGAACTTTCCAAAATCTATAAAACTAAGTAACATTTTCTCTGTTGAAAATATAATTTTGTCTCTGCTTGTTATTGGTCTGTGAATTGTACACCGTTGAGGCTTTTTTAGATTTTATTTAGTACTAGGAGAGCATCCGCGCTACGCGCGGGATTTCTTTTAACTCACTATATACATCCCGATAAAGATTAGCCATCAGAAATTTTGGAGTGTCGGGTCCATTGAAAACGTCGTAGATCCCAGCGAGAAGCCATCCTTACTTCTCTTAAACCGCTAATTGCACTATGTCCTCTCCTGCTTTCCCCAATGCCCACTGTAAATTGTTCTCGCTTCCGCCACTTGCCTTCACTCCGGCAGCAGCTAACGCAGCTTCGACGATAACGCCGCTGCCGCCGTCGGGTCTCACAGTGTTTTCGCTCTTAGAACCACGATGAAATTCGACACCGGAAGAACCCAAGGATGTTGCTTCCTCTCCCTGGAAATCGGGTGCCAGGAAAGGCGTTTCTTCATTTTCTGGCTCTTCTTCGAGTATACGCTACCGAGCTGCGCCGAGAAATGCACGCCGGCGGAGTTAAATCTCGAAATCTCTCCGGCCAGGTCCAATGGGCCTGAAGTCGCACCTCTCTCGGATCCGACATGATCGCCTCTCTCTCTCTTTGACTTGAAATAAAAATTAAAAAAAAACTGGAAAAAATCCAGAAAGTATGCCTCTTCACGCGTCCTGGTCACCTCCCCACACACGCGCTTCTCTCTCTGTCACCCTCTCTCACTTCCCTCCTCTCGCCGGCTCTACAATGACGTCGGCGCGAATTTCTTTTTCGCCGACGCAAAATCCGACCACGTCTGCGACCAATCCTCGCCGTTCAAGTCACATTATTGATCGACGACGTTTTCATCGGCTGCTCCGTTAACCACACCGTGACTGACGGAACGTTGCTGTGGAATTTTATTTCGATTTCATATCTTTCCATTATGCATGTAGTTGATAGGAATCTCATGATTTCCTTCGGTTTCATGATGTTCTGCATTATCATTGATTTTGTCGATCCAACTTGAAATTGATGATTCAATAATAAGACGAGCCAACATATTGAAAATGCATGTTAGGAATAATATCTCATAACGTTAAATAATATATAAGAGGCATATATCAATTTATTAATTGCCAATTAATTTTTAATATGCAATTAATTTAAAGAAAAATAAAAATAAAAAATTGACCAATAGGGGGTGCTGAGGTGTCAAAGCTGGAGAGCACCTCTTCTCTCTTTATAAGGTAGATTCTAACACATTTTGAAAAGTTGTGCAAAACTAACATTTTATGTACTGTACACGCGTTGACTTTCCAATCTTATCCTTGTACAGTATTGCGCGCCTCAACAGTGTAAAGTACACAAACCAATAGAAAACAAGGACAAAATCGTCATTTTGCACATAAGCAGACAAAAAAAGTGTCAAAATCGTAATGACGTTTCAAAAAGTGACTATGGGTGCAATTATCTCACCATTAATTACTAGAAAATGTTTATGCATGCGTGGATTAATGCCATCTCACGTTTTAAATTTTTGTTATTTTTTATGAGATATTTGTGTCCATAGTCACTTATTTATAACTTCCTATGTTTTGTATCACTTTACAAATGTGCAAAAAGAAGTTGACACTTTTGTATTTAAAAAGGCCGTTTTGCCCTCCTGCTATTTACCTGCTTGTACAGTTTTCAGCATATCCTACTTTTTGTCGCTTTATCATACGCCTCCATACCTAGCGTGCGCCAAACCATTTCTTCACCCGAGCTGTTTCCGCAGCGCATGTGTCAACATGCCAGTATTTCATCGAGGGCATAAGCGTCTGATTTTTTTATGTACAGTTCAATTAAATACTACAAATTTTTGCAGAATTTAGAAAATGCTACATTCCTCTATAAAATCTTTAAAAATGACCATATATGCAAGATTCCCTTTTTCATATTTTAAGTGTTTTTTTTTTGTTCTTCCATGGGCAGCCATTTTGTGAAAACATATATTATGTTCTAGTATTTTATAAAAAGTGTAAAATTAAATAACACTTTATATACTTTACATGCATTGACTTTTCAGTCGTATTCTTGTACAATAATGCGCGTCTCAACGGTGTACAATACACAGACCAATAACAAGCATGGGGCAAAATCATCTTTTCAATAAAGAAAATGTTATGTTGTAATTATAGAATTTAAAAATACTACATTTCCGTATATGTTTTAGTAGTGTGACCGTGGAGGCAAAATGTTTTTATTTTATTTTTGTTGAAAGGCTTTATTAAATTGTGAAATACAAAGTACAAGGAATCAAATGAGAACTTAAACAACCAAAATATACAAAGAGAAGATGGGAAGAAGCCCATGAAGGGATACACTAGAGAGGACATAGGAGACGAAACATGTGTTAGGATCCTGATGCAAACCAATTACCGATGCATTAGGATCGTCTCCATGCACTAGACACTTGTTCTTGGCAATGGAGAACACCTTTGATACGATTTGTCGAGGAAGGAGAGAGAGACCTTGATAATATTGACGGTTGCGTTCTTGCCAAAGTTCATAGATCGAGATTTGCTAACGACAGCCATTGAAGTACAGACTAGCACGAGATGGGAGGAGAAGAATGTGGAGTATTATAGAGACTTTACGCCAAAACTTCTGCCGAGAAAGGACATTCAAAAAACAAGTGATCCCCGCGTTTCATTAACTGATCCACATTGTAGACAAGTTAACTCAACGTACGTCAAGACCCCAAGAAACGACACGGTCCAAGGTGGGACTACGATTTAGAACGGTGGTAGTATGGCGTGTCAAAATGGGTCAAATGGGTCACCCATGACTCATGACCCTAATGGGTTGAGTGTAAATGGGTCATGGATCACCTTTGACTCATTAGTAATGAATCATGAGTGACCCATGAATCATAAAAATTATTTAAGTAAATATCATTAATAATTTCGAAATGAGAAAATTAAAAATGGTGAATAAAATTATGATGTACTTATATTATGAATCGACAAATTTTCTATAATTATCTTGAATTGGTCATGAATTCGTCGAACCATATCTTTGGCGGAAAAAATGATGGATTGTTGTTTTTTTGAGAAAAAAATGATGTTATGATAATAGTATTGCTATGATGTCATGATGATGAATGTTGTCATGATGATGATGATGATTAGTTGATGATCATATGAAGTTAATGGGTCCAACGGTCACCTATTTGACCCATGATTCATTTGACCCATTTGATCCATCAACCCATTAGGAAGAAAACTTACATTTAAAGAGGAAACCATATGAGGATTGCGAGAGAGAGAGATTGTTCTAAGAGGAGAATGGAAGAAGCAAGCTTGAGAGGAGGAATTCATGAAGAGGATGAGAGAGAACGCGGCGCAGAGCCAAAGAAGAAGAAGAACATTTAGATTTTAGAGTGTTACTGACTCTCGAGATTTTGGAGCTCCAAAAAAAAAAAAATTCGTTGTTCTCATCTTTATAATTTAGGCCCAGATAATATGTTGAGAAATACCAATCGGTAGCAATAGAAGATATGAAAATTAGGTAGATAGTATCATAGTAACCATGTTTTAAAATTAGTTTGACTACAAATAGAATTAACTTTTTTTTAGTGTTTTTTTTTTCAACTTTGTGATATTGATCGTCTGGTTCTTAATTTCCCCGTTTAAACTTTTGTTTCGTAGCCTTGATTTCCAAACCTCACTTTATTGATTTGTACAAATTTGATCTTTATTGATTTGTACAAATTTGATCGCAATAACTGGTTCGAAACCAGATCAACTTTGTGATATTGATCTTTAGTTAGGTTCTTTGTTTGATCGCGTTACCTTGAGTTATTGGATCTAAGAGATACTTAGTGTTTTTATTTGAACTTTTAGATATTGATCTTTAGTTAGGTTCTTAGTTTGGTCGCGATTCCTATACTTAGTGTTTTTTTTTAACTTTATGATATTGATCGTTTGGTTCTTAGTTTCGCCGTTTAAACTTTTTGATATTGATTTTTTGTGAAAGTCTTTAATATGTTTACAATAACTTTTGATTGGCTTTGTTCTAAAATCCAGTTTAAACATTGTTGCAGGCTTCCATGGCTACATTGTTCTATAATCCAGTTTAAACATTGGCCCTAAGATTTAAAAAACTAAAAGCAATAAAAAAATTTAGCTTGTGCACAAATTTTGAACATGAAATTTTAATCCATCGTCACACTTTCCTAAACCAATTAATCTATAAAAATTGTCCCTCTATAAATTACTAACATAATCAAAAATCTAATTCCACAATCCACATCAAACATAATTTTTTTTCGTTCAAAATATTCATTTTAATTTATAAAAACATGACATTAAATAAACATAAACCACATTAGATCGGAGAAAGTTTCTATAGAATTTTGTTAGAGTTTATCCCAGACACGGAGAGAGTTATGACAGAGAAGCATCCAAAATTTGAAGTGTCAATTTTCTGGGACCAAGAAAACTGTCGACTCCCAGACGATTATCCTCTCTCTGATTTTATTGAATACATCGAAAAGGCTCTTCACGAAATTGACGAGCGTTATTGGGTTTCATCACAAAACCATGCTTTTGGATTTGCTAATAGGTATCCTCTAGGATTTCGAGCGGAACTGGTTCTTCAGAAAATCCAGTTACATGACACACAGCCCTTAAATCCCCTCTGTGAAACTGGAGCTGCATGTGGAAGAAGAATTACAAGCAGGGCCATCTATTGGGACTATGACAAGTCAACTCTTCCATTCCAGCGAGCGTTGGATCTCGCAGACGTCGACATGGTTGAAGAACTTATGTTTGGAATATTGGAAAAAACTCTTACAAAGAACGTGTTGGTCATTTCGTCCGATAGGGGCTTCCATGGCTGTATGAGAGTTCTAAATAGAGCAGGAATGTGTTATTTGCAAAAGATTTCAAGCGTAAAGCATTTTTGGAAATTCAAGGGATTACACACATGAAAATGGGAACGATTGATATGGGGTTACGGTATGGGTTCGGGTCAGACACAAGGACGTAGGGGAAGAGACGGACGAGGAGGTGGTGGTACGGGAAGTAATAATGGCGGACGAGGAGATGGATCAAACACTACTTCAAGCTTTTTCAGTAAGAACCCATATGATGTGCTGCTCCAGGGTCGATCAAATGGAACGATTGCTCGGGATCTTCTCCTTGAGCAAAACGATCATACCGTAGAGCTTTACGAGGGAAGCGAATCGAATTGGAGACTTGTGAAAACATGCTCTCCTGGAAACATTGGAAGCTTTAAAGATGAAATGCAGGACACACCGGTTGTTGTCTACTTATTTCCAAATTTTTAGGAGAACAGATGCGTTATTGGGATTGGTTATGTTGATCTGACCAGGCGGATTCTTGGACTTGCTGAGTTTCTTAATGATAGCAAGTCTTCTCTGGTTGCTATAGGCCCAAAAGAATGCATTTTTCCAACTGGATCCTTCAAATCCAATGAATGCAAAAGAAGCATGTATGAGTCTCTGGAGAGGTATGATGTGATGATAACAGAGAGGAAGAGGAAGCTTAGACTCAACAGTCCAGAAACAAATGCTTCAGGCCCTGAACCAGCAGAGAATAGATTCATCAAAAATCCTCTTTTTGTAGACAAAGCTCCAAGTCAGTTGATTGGTAAAAGCAGATGGTACAAAAAAACTGCCTTTTGAGGACGAACTAAAAGAAACTATAGAAAACGACGGGGTGCTCTTATTTGAAAACCTGGAACCATCATACACATCGATGGAGGTGGAGGATCTTTGTAGGCAAGCTTTCAACGAACGAGTTGATGCAAAGATGATCCCATCTAGTCCTGTGTTTAACCCACATTATGGGAGAGCTCTTGTGATTTTTGGAACCTCAAAGGCAGCTGATAAGGCCATGTCGCGGTTAACAGAAGGGAGCCTGATGTTATCTGACGAGACTCACGAGAGGCCTCTAATGGGTAGCAGATTTGTCCCAAACGAAGTCGATGAATGTAGAAGATTTACTGGACATCTTCGCATGCTGGATAAAGCACATATGTCGTTTGAGAAGAGAGAGGCCGTTGCTACAGCACACTGCGCGCAGCCCAACCACATTGTATACGAGATGGTGTCTGAATGGCACGCTCTACATGGAAAGTCAAATTGCAGTGGAAGAGGATATTCGAGGAACAAGCCAATGATCTTAACATCATGAGGAGCAAAAACCCTCGAGAAACCAGAGGATAGGAGCAATATGCAAGTCCTTTGTCTCAACAGCAAGGAACATTGGTGATCATGGCCCCAGAGAAACAGGAATTAACATCTCCGCAACGGTGGCTTCTTTATGGTACGGAAATGGTTGGCATCTCCCTGCTGCTAGATCTCCTCGGATCGAACAACTCTTATTTCATCTAACAACAATTACTCTCTCAGATAATGCAGACAAACTACAATGGGTAATTGATGGGAGATCAGAAAATACCTTTTGCTCAAGGAACATTTATGATAGGATCAGGGATCCTCACCACCAGGTGACTTGGCATCCAATTATCTGGCTTAAGAGGGGAATTCCGAAGCACAAAACTCTTGCTTGGCTCTTCCTCCTCAATCGATGCCCAACTCGAGATCGCTTATTATCTTGGGGCCTCCAAACTGATCATGTTTGTCTACTCTGCAATCAAGAGCCTGAATCTAGAGACCATCTCTTCTTTGATTGCAGTTATTCCTCTTATATTTGGGCTCATTTTGCGAGCAAATTTGGAATCACCTTTGCAAGCTCCTCTTGGACTAGTGTTGTTGACAGTCTCCATTCTATCTCAGGCAACACCCATCGAAAGTATCTCTCTAATCTAGCCTGGCATGCATCGATTTATGAGATTTGGAAGGAACGTAACAACAGGCTTCATCGAAACTCCAGTCGACCATTTGATTCTCTTGTGCGGCAAATCGAAGTCATCATCAAAAATAGAATCTCTTCTTTCAGGTGCCAGAATCCGACAGTAGCAAGCGAGTGCATGCAATTCTGGTTTTCTCTGCAGTAATGAGAGAATCATCGTCTCTTCTTCTGGTCGGCGGCTAGATATCTCGTTACTCTCTCTTGTTAGGCTTCGATCTTACTCATCTACTGGGCTATTGCTGGGCCTCATCAAATCTTCATATATGGGCTTTCATAAGTGGACAGCTTCTCCCACTATCATTTTCTCGTTTGGGCATCATCATGGTTTTCTATTTGGTTCAACTTGGTTGTTATGTTTTATGAGTACGTAATTAAAGATGGCTTATTGTAAAACTTTGGTAAGCACTTTTGCTACATTTAAATTAATGCANTGGTCATGCCTACGCTCTACATGGAAAGTCAAATGCACACAAATTATTTAGAATATTTTTTAAAATAAAATTACTTTAGGTCCTTTTCTAAAGTAATCTTTTTCAAAATCAGAGTTTATAATCAAGTTATGTTTGTTTAATTATGTAATTTTGTTTTGATAAGGATTCACCTTATCAATTGTTAAACCGCTAAATAAAAAGATTAATTTTCTGAATCGATGCTCTGCCAACGAATTAATTTTTTTTTTCTTTTGATCATATTGTTCAGTTTTTTTTTTTTCTTTTTTCAGGTCAATATCTTGATTTAGACTATAAAATTCAAAGCTCTTTATCTATTTGTTATTCGTTTTCAAGAAAAAACAAAAAAACAAACTCGCACAATATTCACAAATCCAGCAAGATCCAACGAAAAAAAAGATCACCTTCAAATTCCTTATAAATTCATCACCAAACACATTTCAAATGAATAAAAACACAAGAAACAAGAAACAAGAAAATAAAAATAATGTCGACTTCTAAAACCGTAACCGTCACTCTCTTCATCGCAACACTACTCGCGTCCTGCAACGCAGCCGCAAACAACACAACGCAACCGCTCTTCCCAGCGATTCTAATCTTTGGCGATTCAACCGTCGACACAGGCAACAACAATTACCCCTTAAACACAATCTTTAGAGCTACACATCTTCCTTACGGCATTGATCTCCCAAACCACAAAGCTAACGGGAGATTCTCAAACGGAAAACTAATCCCTGACATACTCGCAGCCAAATACAACATCAAACAGCTTGTTCCTCCCTTCTTACAACCAAATCTCTCCGACCAAGAGATTGTAACCGGAGTTAGTTTTGCATCAGCCGGTGCGGGTTACGATGACCGAACCAGTCTCTCGACTCAGGCGATTCGTGTTTCTGAACAACCTAAAATGTTCAAGAGTTACATTGCTCGTCTTAAGAGTATCGTAGGAGACAAGAAAGCTATGGAGATTATAAACAATGCGTTGGTGGTTATAAGTGCAGGGCCTAACGATTTCATCTTGAATTATTACACTATTCCTTCAAGGCGTCTTGAGTATCTTCGCATTTCTGGTTACCAAGACTTTATACTTAAAAGGCTTGAAAATATCGTCCGGGTACTGTTTCAAACATTTTCTCAGATTATAGCTAAACAAAAAGAGTTTTTTTTTTTTTTTTACGGATTTAATAATTGAAATTCCTTTACTAAACTACAGCAACATTTTTTTTGTCTTCCTCCAACAGCTACGAAAATGTTAATTCGGTCGGTCTTAGATTCATATGCAAATCTATTTTTATAAAATAGTATAAAATCTAAACTTTAAATTTTCAAGCTGAAACCCTTAATCCTACCCTAACGCATAAATATAAGATAATTACTTTTTAATGAGTTAAAAGAAAGATTTAGATAAGGATATGCTTCAGATTTCAGGGTTCTTGACATGTCTTTTTGCTAATATTTTCCGGTGTGAGTGCAGGAACTTTACAACTTAGGTTGCCGGAATATTATAGTCGGAGGTTTACCGCCAATGGGTTGTTTACCGATCCAGATGACTGCTAAATTCCGCAATATCCTAAGGTTCTGTTTGGAACAAGAGAACAGAGACTCTGTTTTATACAATCAGAAACTTGAGAAGATGTTACCTCAGATCGAAGCATCTCTTACAGGAAGCAAGATCCTTTACTTCAGTATCTATGATCCTATGATGGACATGATGCAACACCCTAGCAAATACGGTAAATATTTAGTTCCTTTCTTGTTCCTCAAGTTATCAAGTGAGATATAATATAATGAGCACTGATTATACGATCATTCATGTGGGGATTGAAACAGGGTTTAAAGAGACGAAGAGAGGATGTTGTGGAACAGGGCACTTGGAGGCGGGCTTCATGTGTAATGCTTTCTCTCCGATGTGTCGGAATCACTCGGAGTTTTTGTTCTTTGACTCGATTCATCCATCTGAAGCTACCTATAAATACATAGGAAATGTTCTCGATACTCAGATCCGTAGGTGGCATAAGGCCTAAGTCATCATGATTCGCAAATTTGAAACAATGTTATATGTTTCTCAATGCGAATATTATTGTACTTGTTGACAAAGATTAAAAAAACCAGTTGACTAAACAAAATAGTTTTTTTCACCATTTATTATTCTATTTTATAGTTTTCGCATATTCGTGTAAATTAACAAAATAAGAGAATTGAACAGTTATGTCACAGTTTTCGACTTCGATCTTGTCCTCCCCGAAGTTTAGAAAGGTGACTATCTTATGTTTAACCTTTCCGAGTGTTGCAAAAGCTTGGTAGATTCTTTGAAATTTGGCACTTGGACCTCTGAATCTCCTTCGTAAGATAATGATGCTAATGTGTTTTGGTTCTTGATACAAATCATCTCATTCCTAATCTAAACAAAGTGCAACAGAAACTCTAAACCACAAACATATAAATCTCTTCTATTACTACAATCTCGTTATACACCATACCTCTTCAACGCTTTGCTTAAACTCGGCATCACATTGTAGGCATGGTAAGATCTTCTGAGTTCAATAATGGAACCAACCCATGACCTATGACCCATTTTGAGGGATTGCAACTTTGTGCCAAACTAACGAGGCACACGGGACTAAAATCCTAGAGATAACATACAGTTTCAAACAGATTTTGAAAGAAATATTATAGTCTTAACTTTTTTGTGTGTACATTGTTTTAGTTTAGTTTTTCTACATTAAAAAAAATAATAATTAAATTTTGTATTTGTAATCATCCAATTGGTGACATATGGCAATCATAATACCCAAAAAAAAAAAACATTAATATTTCTTTGCCTAACGATTTTACCAATTTACCAGTCAAACCCTTCATCTTTTAAAACCCACATGCTAAAAGCTTTGCCTAACTACCACAAAAATCCCAAGGGTATTATCGTCACTCTAAGACCATAAATTTTTATACGCAGCTTCTATACATAAACACACGTCGCCAAGTAATATCTTTCACAAAAAAAAACACAATGGCTAAAACCTCTCTTTCTCTTGCCGCCTCCTTCCTCCTCCTCCTCCTCCTCATCTCCTCCGTCGCCGCCGCAGACACTGGCCGTCTCTTCCTCACCGTCGTTAACCACTGTCCCTTCACCGTCTGGCCAGCCATTCAGCCCAACGCCGGCCACCCCGTCCTCGAGAAAGGTGGTTTCGCTCTCCCAACCAACACCCACCGCTCCTTCCCCGCTCCAACCACCCACTGGTCCGGTCGCATCTGGGGCCGAACCGGCTGCTCTCACTACAACGGAAAATTCGCTTGCATCACCGGAGACTGCGGCAACCGTCTCGAATGCAACGGTCTCGGCGGCGCAACTCCGGCTTCCCTCGCTCAGTTCGATCTCCACCACGGTGCTCACCTAGACTTATCCTCTTACGGCGTCTCTCTCGTCGACGGATTCAACGTTCCGATGACTGTGACTCCTCACGAAGGCCGTGGTGTCTGTCCCGTCGTTGGCTGCCGTGAAGATCTTTTGAGAACGTGTCCGGCTCATCTTCAGCTCCGGTCACATGGTGGACACGTGGTGGCTTGTAAAAGTGGGTGTGAGGCGTTCCGTACGGATGAGCTGTGTTGTCGGAACCATTACAATAGTCCTCAGACGTGTCGAGCTTCGACCCACTCTCTGTTCTTTAAGCACGCGTGTCCTTCAACTATGACATTTGCTCATGATAATCCTTCGCTTATGCATGACTGTTCTTCTCCTAGAGAGCTCAAAGTTATCTTCTGCCACTAAAAATGTTCTAGGGTTATTATCGTAATTTCGCACCAGTCTCTCCTGCTCGTTCTGTTTGGTTTAGTTTGGTTTTGATTGGTTTAGTTTGCGATTTCCCGGTTCAGTTATGTAGTTGTTCAAATTATGTAGTCCAACTATGAAATTATGTATTATCCTTTAAATTGCTGTCTGTTTAACTCTCTATTTATCTCGATTCTCTAATGGTTAAAGGTTAAAACACATCAAGTTTGATAGAAAATATTAAAAACTTGAGATTATAGAGTGGTAACAATTAAAATGTTTTGGTTCAAGAATAAACCATTTTAAAAAGAATTACTTTTTGAGTATCGATGTTAACGTTTTTTACTCGATATTTTTAAAAAGGTACGTCGTTTCATTCGAGGCAAACAGGCTTTGTTCTTTACACTTTATATTTTGTATATGTCGGTAATATATTTTCTTTCACGAGTTTCCACGTATTTTAAAAAAGGACAATTCTACAAAATAGTATAAAAAAACTAAAAGTTCCCAAATTTAGCACTTAAGGGTGAAAATCACAAATATAGCACCAATTTTGATAATATTAGCACAAATTTAATATAAAAATGACTTATAATCATTTTCTAATGGGAAAAAACTAAACCCTAAATTGAAAATAGTGAACCCAAACATAATGTTTAATTCTATTTTAAATTTATTTTTGGTAAATAAGTATTTTAAAATAATTAATTGTGCTATTTTTAGTATTTTAAATTTAGGGTGCTAGTTTTGGGACAAAAAATATTTTTTGTGCTATTTGAGGGTATTTCTCAAAATATTATTGTTTTTTTTTTTCATCAATCACGGCATTATTGTTTTTTTTTAAACGAGGAAAACATTATAGTTGTACATCATAAATCTCAAGACTACTTTTGGCATGAAGCAGACTCGATAAAAGAAAAAGTTGCAGTCTCACGTGAAAGATTCTCATCTCATGTCTTCTTTTCTTTTATTATAAAGTTGGGGATCCTGAGATAAATCCAAACTAATCCTCAAAAAACAATTTTTTTTTTTTTTTTTATAACAAAGAGTAATTCTGATTTTTTACCATCGGATTAATCTTATGAATAAGTGAGTGATACCGTCGACTAACTAATTCATTGAATTTTTTAATGGGTTTAAAGCGTGGTACCATCTTTAACTGACCAAATAAAATTGGTTATCTAATTTCGCATTTACGGAAAATCGATCATTGGTCTAAATCAATAAAACGATCCTTTTACAAGTGGAAACCACTAGTACATTACCACTTGGTCAAAAAAATAATTTTAAGAATAAATTTAAAGGGAAAACGATATATTTCCCCACGAACTATTATCATATCCCTCCAGATCCCCACCGAACTATGTCCTCTGTATATCTCTCCACGAAAGGAAAGTTACAGACCTAAATCCCCCCGAAAAAAAGTTTGGGGCTTAAATCCCCACGGATGTCGGTTTTCACGGTTTGTGATATAAACCCAAGAGCAAACCATCAAACCCCGAAACCAAACCGAAAAAACCCGATCCGAGCTGAAAACCCTGACCCGAGCTAAAACCCGACCCGTATATCCACAACTTAAAATCTCCAATTCCCCAAAAAAACCTCAATTTTGAAATTTTATGAACCCTAAAATCGATTTTGCAAATTCGATTGTTCTTATCTAGAATTCCCGAAATCTAGTGTAAGTATATTGTCAGTATTTGAATTTCGTAGTTTCAAAGGTCCTAAAGAAGATATCAGATTTAATCAAACCATGGTTGGAATATTTTCCAGATTTTCTGTTGGTAGAAGCATCCATCGACGAACAGAAAGTGCAATCGTAAGCTTTCTTCTCGGTTCGAGAAAACTTATAACTTATTTTTGCTATGGATCGGTTCTTATTGATCATCTGCTCTTGAAGTTCAATCTATGCTTAAAAAATATTGTTCATGATATGCTTGAAAAATCGTTTTAGTTTCAATTTCAGATTCGACCAAAGGATTAGTATTTGTGTTACTTCCTTACTGATTAATGATTTATACCTTAAAATTGGGATTTGTTAGATTAATTTAACAACTTTTTGAGTTATTGAAAATTGTATTTTGTCTCATTGAAATAGGACGATAAGGAAGTATTGGCTCCAAATTCTGATTTACTGCAGCAACTGCAACAACTGCTACACATGGGATTGAAGTAGCTACCAAATTTAAACTGGTGGAACATCCGGTTGAGCCTCTGGACAATGATCAACCGAGTCAATGTCCATTGCCCGAACCATCCATGAAACAAAATGGTTCCTTGTTGATCTAATTATATGATGTTTATAGAAAGGAGCTTGATGAAGCCACTGCTTCTGTTGACATTGTTTCTGTTGACACTGCAGCTGACAATCTGATTTAGAAAACGTTAAGAGAACACTTCTCAGATTATACAGTGATAACCATTGCACACAAGATATCTTCGGTTATTGACAGCGACATGGTTCTGCTTCTTAGCAATGGTTCACATGTGTGCAGATGAATCATTGAGGGGTGTCTTGTTTTGTTCTATGTGCAGGGATCATTGAAGAGTATGATTCGCCACTGAGATTGCTCGAGGACAAGTCTTCATCTTTTGCTAAACTCGTGGCCGAGTACACCGCAAGATTAAGTTCCAGTTTTAATTGATTTCGTATAGATGACGATGAAAAAATATACTTAGGACCATTAGTTTCTGAGTCGCTGCAACATGGATTATGATTCACAAGAAAGAAACACTTATCATAGTTTTGTTATAAAAAAGAAGCTTTTGTTCTTAGTTATAGCTTGTAATGTTTAAGCCAAAAGCCGATGTCTCGCTTCTTCAAATTAATGCAATAAAAGATGTTCATTCTTCCGATCGAAATTCTAAAACTTAGTCCCGACATGTGAACATTGACAGAACGATTCTTTTTGTTTTGTCCACTGCTTCTTAATCGCAATCGTCTTCGACATGCTCAGCTCATTGATCTCGTCTTTGACTTCAATCTTCTCGTTCAACATTACGTGATTTTCGATTTCTAGGGTTCTAGGATTTGGGGATTTTTTTATTTGGGGATTTTCGATTTTGGGTTTTCGATTTTTGGGGGATTTAGGTTTTTAACTTTCCTTTCGTGAGGAGATATACATAGAGCATAGTTCGATGGGGATCTGGAGGGATATGGCAATAGTTCGTGGGGAAATAAATCGTTTCCCCAAATTTAAATGGAAAAAGAAGGTGATACTACAAGACTAACACAAATTGCCTCAAACTTCAAATAATTAACTTCGAGAACTATTTCACTTCACTCTAACTAAATCCGAATATCATTTATGTTCAAAATTAGATAAACATTTGATGTATCTTTTTTGACCGACATCTGGTTTATGGGCTTGAGGATTGCTCCTCATTATCCTCCTCGGCTACAGGTCTCTCGGTTTTTTTGGGATTAGTAAAAATTGGGCTGCTCGGTTTTTCATTGAGAAATTGCTATCACTGGTCTTGATTGTCGAGTAGCGGGTGAAGATTTTGAGATAAAGTTTCAATGGATAAGCGTCTAGGAGGTATATGCGTCTCGTTCTCTCGGTTTTTGGAGGAGCTAGTATAACTTTTGGATCTGCTTGGTTCTATGCTGACTGACATTGGGTAATTATCTTGGCAAAGTGAGTAAGTGTTACAAGATTTTACAGGCTAGAGTAATTATGTTAAGTGTTTGACCTCAGATGAGTTGGATGAGCGGCGATTAAATGACATTGAAGGCGGTTTAGGATCAATGGCACTGAAAGCTTCTTAGAGTGTTGACGTTTTTTTCTCAGGTTGCGAGTGAAAGAGCTTTTGATATGCGGAGAAACGGTTCGCAGACTTTCAAGTTGTTATCCGGTCGGGCCATATATCGGTCTCTTTTGTTTCTCGGGTTTTCAAAACCGTTATCGTTTCATCTTAACACCGCGAACTGGAAAACTTATGATTATGTCGATATACCGAATTTCGAATGTTTTTGCTTCCATGTGACCACTTTTATAGATTAAACATTATGTAAAATCTAAACATTTCATTATTTACTAATATTTACATCCTTATAAAATAAAAACATTTGATGTATTTATTGAGTCATCGTTTCCTATAATATTGATTTTCACACATCTTTGGGACAATTGCAGTAAATAATTAAAACCCAACCCATTATTTGTAGAAACTATAACTAACGTTTTGGCTTTATAAACAACAATAAGTTTAGGTTGATTTGACCAAATTTCCTCTGATGGTTTGGAAAAACTTGTTATCAAACAATGTCCATATTGTAAAAAAAAAAAATAGTCAGCTATTTAAAGATGAGAAATACCCTTAAATAGCACAAAAATTATTTTTTTTTCCAAAACTAGCACCCTAAATTTAAAATACCAAAAATAGCACTACTAATTATTTAAAAATACTTATTTATCAAAAATAAATTTAAAATAGAATTAAACATTATGTTTGGGTTCACTATTTCCAATTTAGGGTTTAGTTTTTTCCCATTAAAAAATGATTATAAGTCATTTTTATATTAAATTTGTGCTAATATTGTCAAAATTGGTGCTATATTTGTGATTTTCACCCTTGGGTGCTAAATTTGGGAACTTTTAGTTTTTTGTGCTATTTTGTAGAATTGCCCTTTAAAGATTTTATGATGTTTATTTATTTATTTTCATGACACATGTTTATGTAATAGATGACAACAACATTATTTATCTAATTTGATCAGAATCTATCCAACAGTTAACGCTTATATTTTACGTTGGAGAAACAGTAAAACTATGTATTTTGGAGCATTTTGAACACCTAGTATACGAATTAGTTATGCATGTGAAATTGATTTTCGGTTGAAGTATCAAACTGGGCTCCCAATTTTGTGTTGGTTATGACCAAAGAATTGTGTGGCCTAGGCCTATGACATCTGTGGATAAGGCCCAAAGGACAAAGAGAATCGTGTCATTTGCAACAGAAAAGAGAGACAGCTAACACATCAGGTTTAAAAAAAAAGTTTTAGGTGTTCTCATCTCTTTATCTTCTTCAAATATCTTGAAACACACACAAAAATTTACAATGGATGACCACCAATTCATCGTCATCTTGTAGATACTTCTCACTCTATGAGTATTTGCGTCTAATGACAAAATTTTGGGTGTAAATTAAGAAAATAATACTTTATTTGTTTATTTGTATCTAATGATAAAAAGTTGGATGTAAATTAAGAAAATAGCAATGCAAATATTACATATGGTTTTTTCGTAACATATTATTTTTATGTAAAGTCTAATTTATAGAATTTGATTCGGGTTTAAAATTAGTGAATGGCCACTAATTATCTTAAACGTTCACATAAAAGAAAATAACTCCTACCGGCCATGGGTTCGATTCCTGTTGGGAGGGGTCTCCTCCGAAAGAGTGACTTTAACATAGTTTGGATTCCGCTCCGGGGATGTACGGGCCTACGGGCCCAGAACCTCGGCAATTCAAAAAAAAAATAAAAAATAAAAAAAAATAACATGTTTAAAAGAAAAATCACATAACAGTTAAATAAAAGATAAATTATGAAATATTGGTTTTCTCATACTACCATTTACTTTTTTTATTCATTTAAATAATTTCTTTCCCAGATTTTATCATTTACATAATTTCTTCAGGTTTTTTTGTTTTGCAAACAAAAATAATTATACTAATTCATCGTTATATAATAAATTAGACGTTCGTATACAACTAATGACATGTTTCAGAAGAAAAAAATACGCTATCAAAAACTAAAATTAGAACTGAAATATTGATTTTAATTCTCGTATCACCACCTTTACTTAATTTGGTTCTGTTTTATCATTGTTTAACTAATTTTTTTTTCAAATCTTTGTCATTTACCTAATTTCTTCAAGTTTATTTATTGTCAAAAAAAAAGAATCCTTCAGTTAAAATTAGGTGAAACAACATTTTGTCATATTTTCACGGATCCAAAAAGCATTTTGTCCGGGGCATAAGACGATTAAAAAATGTATAATGCAATATCATATACCTAATACCTATATTATATAATATATATTACATAAGTAAGCTGTCGTCCATTTAGGAATATTGGTCTAATTTCTTCTAATGTGTAATCCAGTTCGGAATTTCCAGTCAAATTGCAAGAAAAAGTTATAGCTTTAGATTAAAGGAGAATTGCAATGTATAACCATCAAACAAATTATAATTCACTAACTAACTAAAAAAAAATCTGAACATAATATTCTCTATATATTATATAATAATACAACTTTATCCTTCTCAATTTTTTTATCTTTTTAATTTCTTCTTCTCTCTCCCGTCTTCTCGTAAATCATCATCACCGCCACCAATATCACAACAATCATTGCCCTCAAAATCAGCTTAAGAACCAGCACACAAGCCTCCATCCACCCATATACCACCATCCATGGGCTCCATAGCGTGTCTCTCCATCTCCACTCGGCGGCGGAACCAAAGGCAGAAGCAGTGCAGCTTCGCCGTCTTCCTCCTCCGAAGCCTCAGCCGCCGTTGCGACTACTGTTACCGGTCAGTTATCGCAGGCTCCTGCTCGTTTCCCGACTTTATCTCCTCTGCAGACCCAAAAATTAGATATTTAAGAGATGTAATGTTATTGATATTTTCAGATACCTTATGATGGTAGATCATCTTCATCAATTCATCATCATTCACAGAAAATTAATAGCCGATCTTTGCACAAATTGTGGTTTATCGATTCTCAATTTCCCAATCTTCGTTATCTTCTATGTTTCGTAACCCTTAGTACATTTCGGAAATTTCTAGGTTCGACTGATGGCGTTTAAGATGAATTTGTTCTAGGTTTCTTCGTTGTTTTAGTCTCTGTTAGATTTTTTTTTTGTTAAATAGAAATTCTATTTTTATTTCGATAAAAATATAGATGTGTTATGTTACGCAGTTGTCTGTTTATTGAAGTTGTGAATTTTGTTTGTTGTAAATTTATATATAGAAAATCTATTTCGTAGTCGGAGAGGAATGTATTGGCATGTTGTAAATGATGGTTTAATATATGTAATTTTGCTATTTTCTATTTGGTAATTTCATGTGTGTATAGAACGTCTATTCTGAAGAAAACTCATATAGTGATTAGCTTCGGTGCATCGGATCCAAGCTTCGTATTAAGTGAATTTTCCCGTACATCGCTCTAACCAAGAAATCGAAAGCTGCTCCATCACCAGGACAACTGGACTCGGCTTTTCCGTTAACGGCGAACTCTTTCTCGAGCGAATCGAAAAGCTTCGAGTTAGTGGATTGAGGATTCAATGCTTTTCCGTCGAGTAACGCAACGACTTGTGGATTCTTGGTGATGAAACCTCCAGGAGGCACATTAACACAAAGCATGTTGGGTTCGTTGTCTTCTTCGTTGTCTTGCGAAAGAGAAGAGAGCATATATTTGTATAGAACGTCTATTAGTGTAGAACGTCTATTTGCATAGAACGTCTGTTAGTGTAGAACGTCTGTTAGTGTAGAACGTCTATTTTTTGTTTTCAATATTGTAAACTAATTTATATGTGTATAAAACGTTTATTTTTGCAATTTTGCAATTTGGTTGAGCCTCTTTTCCTTTGTTATTGAGACTATTTTGCTATTTTCTTGAGACGATATGAATCTCTTTTCCTTTGGTATGAAATGTCTATATTTTTTTTGAACGCATCACTTAGTTGCTAGATTTGTTATGTCTTTGATAAAATAAATAGACTTGCTATGTTATTGCTAAAAATAGACTTTCTACATTATTGGTGACGTTATTCGTGTATGCAAAAAAAAAAATTATGTTTGTTTTTCAAAAATTAAATCATGTTAGACGTGAAAAAAAATCAGTGTTTTTTTTGTATCAATATCCGTTTGAACCAATTAACAGTATACGAATAGCGCAAAAAACAAAAAAAGTGGGGTAAATATAAGTGTTGTCAACCGAACATAATCAATAGCATATAATCTCTCTATTTCTTACTCAGCTAAGGGTAAAATCGTCCGACATAAGCACCTTTTGTTACTTGCTTAATTTCTATTTATTCATGGTTATTTTTTTCATGATTTATTGAAAATTGGTTATTTCACCAATTGTCCTTAGATTAAAACTTATTAGTTAAATTCTAGAAAAAAAAACTTATTAGTTAATAATGTTTACGTGTACGTATTTTTTTATTATTGCATGTATGCACGGACTTCTATCTCTTCAAAATTCTAATGCTTCTATCTTCACCTAATCTGAAAAGACATTTTTCAAATCAGATTGCATCTCTTCGAAGATTTTGGTTATCCGTTAAAACGTCTCCTACCATATCCATAAATCACCCCAATATATAGTATAGTGTCAAGTAGATGTTTACAACAATAGCATCATATTAAAAATATCATGCGTTCTACGATATTTAAATTATATAAGTAAACCATATAATATATATATATATAATCAATTTTTATAAATTAGATGTTTATATATAGGAAAATAACAAGCCGTAAGAACGAAAAAGTAACAATTAAAAAAAGAAATAAAAGCGACCAAACTTGTCAACATTCACAACCTTTCTCCAAAAAAAAAAAAAAAAAAAAAATTGTCAACATTCAATCTTGTTTACTTGACAGTGACGACGGTTGTTAAGGGCCATATATATCTAAATTAATTATCGTGCACGCATATTGTCTGTGTGGCACATAAACTAATTACACATTGATATATGTATATTTGTTGTTGGGATATACTAACATATATCACAAATTATAAACCCGGTTGATCCATGATTTGAAAGCTATTCCGGTTCATCATCCGAACCGGTTGTATAGTCATTGTCTTTAAATTTGAAAGTAAAAATGATTGCTCTTAGTTAACAAAAAAAAAAAAAATGGTTGCTCTCCTCTGTCAGTTTTGTTGCAAGATTTTTGAATATGATTTTGCAGGGAAGAACTTAAAGCTTTTTTTTACATAATACTATGTGTTTTGAAAAATGTTGTTGTTTAACGGTTGGTAGGTATTATTAAGTATTATTTTATACGTTTGAATAACAAATAAATGAAGGGGATATAATTTCTAATTTCGAGTGAGACCTCTAATAACGTTGGACCTGCCTTATCACTTGACAATGAAAATGTACTATCATTTTCTTAAATACCTCGTTTTTTTATTGGTATGAAATTCAAATACTTTGAAAAATATGTTAAGAAATTTGTGTATGTGAATACTTCTTGTAGTTAGAGATTGGTGTTCCAAGAAATACTATTAAGAGAATACTTAATTACAAGTTAAAATAAATTGATTGGAAGCTTTAAGATTTTGAATTACATTGACCTAATAATGGGAGTTTCCAAGATCATTAGTTTAACTATATATAAGAAGATTTATATAAATGTTCAAAAAGAAATTAAAAAAAGATTTATATATTAAATATAGTGTTATTAATGGCTGGCTCCGAACATAAAAAAAAAATTATGACTCTCGAAAGTCTTAAACTTTCAAACTTTATAAAAAAAGAAGAAGACATTGACCTAACAAAACAAACAGGTGGTGTGTTGTGCGGACCGTGAAGTACGTCATACGGTCTTTCCTGTTTCCTGATGTCCCAAAAGCGAACGAGCGCATGCAATTGGTCCACAAAAACATGTGAACAATCAATTAAAATAATTAATTTTGTAGGTATATTTATTTATTTTAATTTTAAATTTATTAGGATCCCACTTATTTGATTTAATAGTTATATAATAGGATGCGGTGAGACGTAAGCTGACCTTTCGAAGTTGGAATAGATACGGCAATTTGATAGGCTTTCACAAATATCATCGCTATCGACTTGTAACTTCACATTATCTCTAGTTAAAAAAAAAGTTTATTTTGCTTTCACCAAACTCACCTAAGAGTTTTTCAATCTGTCATTTTTTTCCTTATTGAAAAGTTTCATTTTTTTGTTTCTTATAGTCATTTCGGATGAGAAATCAAAACATGTAGATTTAGTTCACTCTCCATCATCCAGATTCAAATTCTTAACTTTTAAACTCATTAATTCTCTTTATAAGATGGAGAATTTGAAAAAACTTCACTTTTATGATACCAACTTTTTTAAATACCATTGTTTGCTGTGTATTTTTTATACGTATTTGTGAGATCATTTATATTTAAAACAAATTATAGACGTTTATAAATCAGGTTATAAAAATGTTTTTAAAAATGTATAAAAACTTCCAAGGTTTTTGTAATAAAATTTTATAATATGTTTATAATGTTTTATAAGGTATTTATAAAAAAAGATTATGAACGCTTGTAAACCAATTTATATATGAAAAATATTTACAAACGTTTATAAACCATTTTATACAAATGATATATTTGAAAACTTTTCGGTTAATGATATTTTTTTTAAATAGTATCATAAAAGTAGCACTTCTCTAGCTTCAACACTTAAATCTGGAGAACCTTAGTCAGACGCCTTGGCCAGCCTCCTTGCTCTTTTGTAGACTGATCTGATGTCTTGGCTGTCAGTTCCTACCCCAAAACTTGCTGAAACGCTTCATCGTCTCTCAGCTCAAGCATTTATCTTATATTTGTGAAAAGAGCGCAATTCTTGTCTCCATAACGGTACTGCTCTCACTCCCGAAGTGATCTTCAAGCAACTAGATAGGTGCATCAAAGACATCATTCTTGCTCGCCTTCACCGCAAGCACTTCAAGAATCTCATGTCACTCTGCTTCTCTTTTGAGTAATAACTTTTAGTGATTTCGATGTTCTTCACCCTGTTTCGATTAGGCCTAGACATTTTACCCAGACCCGAAAACCCGAACCGGACCCAACCCGAAAGATCCGAACCGAAACCATTTCGGTTTCCAAATGGGTCCAAAACCCTTCTACCCGAAAGACCCGGAACCGAGAACCGATCGGGTACCCGAGAACCAAACCCATATATCTATTTTTTAGTTTTTTTTGGGTTTTTAAAAAATACCTGAAAAATATACCCGAAAACCCAAAAAATACCCGAAAAATACTCGAAAATATACCCGAAAACCGAAAAATATACCCGAAAATCAGAAAAATACCCGAAAACCCAAAAAATACCCGAAAATATATCCGAAAACCGAAAAATATACCTGAAAACCTAAAAATATCCGAAACGATCCAAGATCCGATTTTTTCGAGTATTTTTCGGTTCTTGAATCTCGGATCCGAACTGACCTGGAACCGAGAGGACCCGAACCGGAACTGAACCGAAACCATTTCGGTTCCTATTTGGGTCTAACACCCTCCTACCCGAAAGACCCGAACCCGATTGGTTCCTACCCGAACCCGGAACCGAGACCCGAATGCCCATGCTTAGTTTCGATTAGGCTTTTTTATTATTTTTTGGGCCATTTGAAACAGTATAGCTTCGCCAAATTGTTGTAACATAAACTGTTCCTTTGGTAAATATATTAACATCTTATAAACAAAAAAAAGTAGCACTTCTCAAAATTTATCTTGTAAAATCATATAATACATCAGTAAAACTACAAACACTAGGTTTAACATTTCACAGCAACAACTGGATACATTTGCCACATTTCTGTAAGGCGGTTAATATATAGGGTGATGAGGCATATATCAAAAAAAATATAGGGTGATTAGGGGGAAATTGCTCATTTAATTCCTGAACTATTTCTATTTGCTCAATTTATTCTTCAACTATCGCTTGGTCAAAATAATTCCTCAAGTTGTAGTTGACTGCACAAAATCGGGATTAACAAAGTCAAATGCTAATTACTAAATGAATACAAGTCCACTAAATCGGCTGTAACTCCTTCAATACAATCCCGAATGAGTTGAAACCACTTTCATTGGAAAGCTAACTCAATTTCCTATAACTTTCATGAAGAGATCTATATCTAAATTCAAAGGAAAGACTTCCATTCGAGTCGATCTTATAGAAACATATTATTGATACAAGATTTACTCGGATAGAACCCTTCCCTTTGGATTTACCTTTGGAGCTTTTCATCAAAGTTATATAAAATTGAGTGAGCTTTCCAATGAGATTAGTTTCAACTCATTCGAGGTTGTATTGAAGGAGTTAGAGCCGATTTAGTGGACATATGTCCATTTAGTGGTTGTAACTTCTTCAATACAACTCCGAATGAGTTGAAACCATTTCTATTAGAAAGCTAACTCAATTTCCTATAACTTTCATGAAGAGTTCTATATCAAAATCCAAAGGGAAGGCTTCTATCCGAGTCAATCTTGTATCAAAAATATGTGTCTAGAAGATTGACTCGGATGGAAGTCGTCCCTTTGCATTTAGATATGACACTCTTCATGAAAGTTATAGGCAATTGAGTTATCTTGCCAATGGAAGTGAGTTTAACTCATTCGGAGTTGTATTGAAGAAGTTACAGCTGATTTAGTGGACTTATATCCATTTAGTAATTAGCGTTTGACTTTGTTAATCTCGATTTTGCGCAGTCAACTACAGTTTGAGGAATTATTTTGAGCAAGCGATAGTTGAGGAATAAATTGAGCAGATGGAAATAGTTCATGAATTAAATGAGGAATCTCCCGGTGATTCGGGTCTATCGAATAATTGTAAAATTATTCACTCGCTTTTCTAAATCAATTTACGAGTTAAACTTTAGTTAATATAAACCCGAACGTGCAGTCGTTCCATTTTCGTTTGAAAAATACACTATGTTATCAGTCACAAACTAAAACGAGCCCCAAGTGTTCATTCATTTTTCTAAACAAAATTGAGCTGCTCATGCAGATTTGAATTTAAAAAAAGGTTTCGTATTATTCTGCAAATAGGTTCGTTTACATGAACTTTTACTGTTTTTAACGGGAAAAAAAAGACTTTTACTGTTTTTGTTTTTGGAACACTCGAGAAAATCTAAATAAATATTGTATGAGTTAATTTTATCGATTAATACAATTATTCGAAATTTTGGCCACTAAAAAAAAATTAGAAACTTATTCAAAGTCTGATATTTATTGTAGATAACCATTCCATCTTTACTTCGTTCATTTACCGTTTGTTCTATGCTAACTGCACATTTCGTATTCAAACTTTCGTATTCATATTATGTTCGTTTACACTAACCATACATACCATAGCACTTATTCCATTATACCATTCAAACTTTTACTATCAGATGCATCTGCGCAAAACTATTCCGAAAAAAAACAAAACAAAATTAACTACATCGAAAACTTTTCTACTAGTGGAGCAGAATTTTAACGTGATAAGTGACCATGAGACATCACTGTGTTCAGTGACTGCCCCTACCAATACCATTTACCATTACTTTCTTTACGTTTGGAATTTGATTGGGTTTCCTGCTTTGGTATTGGGTGTTCTCGAGAACAATGTTTACCAAATTGTGACAATGCAATATATTGTTGGATGTTGTCTTTCCCTGAATCTTTTGTGTCGATTTTCCATACTGAAAACTCTGTATTCATGTAACTAAAGAGAGGAATCTTTTGCCCAACAGAAACTAGCAACTAAAATCGCCAAATTTTAAATAGAACAATTTCAAAAATTCTCATTTGATATTCTCGCTTATCACATGACTCATTGTGAAAGATCATATATCTACAGGAGTTAGGATGAGAAGTTGGGGTAGTACTCTGTAATGATCCGAACTCGGCCAATTTAATTCCTAAATATTATCTTTTATTTAATCCCAAATAGTCTTACAAATCCAACTTAAACCGTAAATAACCGAAGCAAATAACGAACAAATTATCTTTAAATGGAATAACCGAAAAGCCAAATAAAACCGAAAGAAACTCCCAATTCCCAAAACAGCGCACCACGCTGGAATTACTCGTCCAATACTTCATAGTCAACATCAACATCATAATAATCATCATCACCTACAAGAAGAGAGAGGGGTGAGTAATTTGGATTACCCAGTGAGAACTAAACCTAGAACTCATCCCCATACTCACTCGTATTCAACCAGTACATCAAGAATAGGCATAAACAAGCAATCAAGCATCACGCCCTAGAAGCGCCCACACAACTACCAAACAAGAGGTTGTCCAATTCAGAATATATCCCGGGCATTAGCCCACAAGTTGTGAGTACAAGAATCTAGCCACAAATGGCGCCAGGGTTCGCTCCCACCCCCTTACTGAGCGTTGGGCTGGCATCAGGTTCAACTGTCTCCGCCTCGAAGGACGTCTTCCGAACAGAAGCTACCCTCGCCAGGTACCATCAAAGAAGTGAGTCCCGGTGTATTTCCAGTTACACCCGCCTAATCCCTCTAACGAGACTCCGGCGTCTAATGTAACCGCACCGTTCCTCGACACACAGTTCGTACCACAGGTTCCTCGTCACCTGTGACGAATACCTATAGTGCTCTCACACCATCTAGCTACTTTACATCCATTAATCATACGACAGGGTTATCAAACATGTATGCTGGTTCTTCCTCTAATGAATTCCTAATCCATATTCATTATAAGATGTAGATCAAACAAATCGTGCCCGTACTTCGTAGCACGTAGCATACCTGAGTATACTTAGACTCAATACACCAGAAAAAGACAAGAGAACATAGATAGAAGCCTAGATCTAATCCTCACCTTAGAGATCTGGAAGTTAGGGTTCTGGAAAAAGGATGGCACGGCTCAGATCTGAATTAACGGTGACTCGAAGCAACTGAATCGAGGAGGCAACGGCTAGGAGCAACCTCGCGGCGGCTTCTCTTCACGGCGGCGGTGGTCGGCGGCGACGGAGAGACTCGACGGCGGCGGGGCTCTGGTCTCGGTTGACGGCTAGGGTTTTCTGTTTGCAAAATACCTTCCCTTTCTTCTAAAGACTCACTTATATAGGGAATTAAACTAGGGTTTTTCTACTGGGCTTTTCTTTCTTGGGCTTTTTCTTCTTGGGCCAAAAATTGGGATGTTACATATCTCCCCCTCTTGAAAGGAATTCGTCCCCGAATTCTCCCCTACCACTTTAGCTCCATGCTTGTCCTTAAAGAGCTCGGGGTAATCCTCTCGCATTTGCTGCTCCGGCTCCCACGTTTCCTCGCGGATACCAAAATGTCGTCAATGAATACGATCACACATTTATCCAAATGCTCACGGAAAATATCATTCATTAACTTCATAAAAGCGGCAGGTGCATTCGTCAGACCAAACGGCATTACCACGAACTCGTAATGTCCATAACGCGTTCGAAATGCTGTTTTCCTTATGTCTCCTTCTGCTATCCGAATCTGGTGGTAGCCTGATGCAAAGTCGATTTTGGAGAACCACGAAGCTCCTTGCAGTTGGTCCAACAACTCATCGATTCGTGGCAACGGGTACTTGTTCTTAATTGTCACTTTGTTCAATCCCCGGTAATCGATACAAAGGCGAAAGCTTCCATCTTTCTTTTTCACGAATAGCACCGGTGCTCCCCACGGTGAACTGCGCGGTCGGATGAATCTTTTGTCCGTAAGGTCCTCCAACTGTTTTCTTAATTCGGCCATCTCTGCTGGCGCTAGACGCTACGGAGCTTTCGAAACAGGGGCCGTCCCTGGTTCTAGCTCGATGGTGAAATCATTTCCTCGCGTCGGTGGCGGTCCTGTCAGTGGTTCAAATATGTTCGCGTATTCAGCAGCCACGGGTATCTCCTCCAACCTCGAAGTTTCCCCTTCTCCGGCCATAGATATCGTAGCTAGGTACGCTTCACATCCTTTCTCCACTAGATCTACTGCGAGAATCATCGAGATTATTGGCACGCCGGTGTCAGTTTTCACTCCTTGAAAAGCTAGACGTCCTTCCGGTCGTGGAATGTAAGCTCGCGTCCGTCGACAATCCAAAACAACTTGGTAGTGCGTTAACCAATCCATTCTGAGGATAACGTCATAGTGGTTCAGCTCCATCTCCACTAGAGTCCATGGCAACTCTACTCCTTCCAACCGAATAGGTACATTTTCATGTAATCCGATGGATCTCACCTGTTCAGTCCCGACAGTCTCAATTGCTTTCGACCTAGGGGTGAACTTTCCAGTGAAAGTCCAACACTTAGTCAACATCGGGCTCACAAAACTATGCGTAGCACCGGTGTCAAATAGTGTGTAAGCTTTCATACCTCCTACTAAAAACGATCCTACCCGATTTGTATTTATGACTAAGTATGCAATTTCCATTTCACACACTAGCACCACGACCTTATTTACTAGAGGAGGTACTTACCCGCGATCGGTGCTGCTCCTTCTGGGTCTCCAACAGCGAACACACGAGGTCCTACATCTTGCCTCCTAGCTGGTAGCGTCTCCGACATGACTGCCCTGCAATTTCTCCGGATATGTCCTAATTTTCCACAACCAAAACACTTGATGCCCCTTGAGTCGGCTTGACACTCCTTATGCTGGTGGCCTCCTTTTCCACATCTAAAGCACTTCGCCAGTCCACACGGTCCGGTGTGTCTCCTTCCACATCGGTTACACGTCTGAACATTGCCGGTAGTCCTTACCGCATTCATGTCATCCCAAGTCCTTTTAGGTGCGTCCTGTCCGCGGGATGCACGAGCTTGAGCACTCTTATTCTTCCTTAGCTCCTCCTCAAGTCCGATTTCCTGAGTAGCGGCTGTCTCCACCAGCTCCACCATACTAGGATATCTTCGAATCGAACAACGGTTCTTCAACTCCAATCTCAACCCTTTCATGAATTGACGGATCAAGTCTGTCTCAGTGAAATTCTTCCGTGAGAACCTTCTCAAACGGTTGAACTCTTCTTTGTACTCCCTCACGGTACGGTTATCCTGACGAAGATCCTCAAAAGCACTTTCCATCTGGTCCATAGCTTCTGGTGGAAAATATTCTCGAGAAAACTCGTCCTTAAAGTCATCCCAAGTCAGCTCATAGCGTCCACGGATATTTGCTACCACACCTTCCCACCAAGTCAGCGCCTCGTCCCTAAGGTACTGAACAGCTAGCTCCCTACGGTACGCCTCTGGACACCTCATCGACTCGAAATTCCGTTCAAGCCTCTTCTTCCAATTATCCGCGGAGATCGGATCAGACTTTCCTCCAAATGGATCCGTTCCCATGTCCCTCATGAGTCTCATAGCCTCATGGTAAGTCAATCCTGGCACGTTGGCTGGTGCAGGCGGTGGAGGCGGCAGGTGATGCTCCCGAGCATTCACTTGCGGGTTTGGTTCATTCCTTAAACCACCGTACCTTCTTTGGTAACGACGCAACTCATCCAACACAGCAGCATGAGCCACGGCTGGCACTGGGTCAAGTCCCTCAGCTCGGTTTCCTTCCGGCTGGTTCATCTCCACATGGTGCTGGTCACCTTGGTTCTCATTCACACTCCCGGTAGTTTCGGTGTTCTGCTCTCCCTGAGCTTCACGACGAGCTGCGGATCTGGTCTGTCTGGCGTTCTTTGGCGGCATCTGTACAAAACGGTAGCAAGTGAGTCAGTCCGGTCCCGTAAAGACTGATCTCCCTGCAAGGTAAAACAATAAGAACTGGAGGTCTCATCTAGGTGGTGGTTTTATAACTTTTGAAAAATCCCCATTTGAAAACTTTGAAATCCGATTTTTCCCAAACTCACTGACCTAGACTTATCCTCTCACTCGAACCTAGAGCTCTGATACCACTTGTAATGACCCGAACTCGGCCAATTTAATTCCTAAATATTATTCCTTTATTTAATCCCAAATAGTCTTACAAATCCAACTTAAACCGTAAATAAACCGAAGCAAATGACGAACAAATTGTCTTTAAATGAAATAACCGAAAAGCCAAATAAAACCCCAAGGAGAACTTCCGAACTCCCAAAACCTCGCACCACACCGGGATTACTCGTCCAGTTCCACATACTCAATATCATCAACAGCATCAACATAATAATCATCATCACCTACAAGAAGAGAGAGGGGTGAGTAATTGGGATTACTCAGCGAGAACTAAACCTAGAACTCATCCCCATACTCACTCGTATTCAACCAGTACATCAAGAATAGGCATAAACAAGCAATCAAGCATCACGCCCTAGAAGCGCCCACACAACTACCAAACAAGAGGTTGTCCAATTCAGAATATATATCCCGGGCATTAGCCCACAAGTTGTGAGTACAAGACTCTAGCCACAAATGGCGCCAGGGTTCGCTCCCACCCCCTACTGAGCGTTGGGCTGGCATCAGGTTCAACTGTCTCCGCCTCGAAGGACGTCTTCCGAACAGAAGCTACCCTCGCCAGGTACCATCAAAGAAGTGAGTCCCGGTGTATTTCCAGTTACACCCGCCTAATCCCTCTAACGAGACTCCGGCGTCTAATGTAACCGCACCGTTCCTCGACACACAGTTCGTACCACAGGTTCCTCGTCACCTGTGACGAATACCTATAGTGCTCTCACACCATCTAGCTACTTTACATCCATTAATCATACGACAGGGTTATCAAACATGTATGCTGGTTCTTCCTCTAATGAATTCCTAATCCATATTCATTATAAGATGTAGATCAAACAAATCGTGCCCGTACTTCGTAGCACGTAGCATACCTGAGTATACTTAGACTCAATACACCAGAAAAAGACAAGAGAACATAGATAGAAGCCTAGATCTAATCCTCACCTTAGAGATCTGGAAGTTAGGGTTCTAGAAAGAGATGTCACATATCAGATCTGAATTAACGGTGACTCGAAGCAACTGAATCGAGGAGGCAACGGCTAGGAGCAACCTCGCGGCGGCTTCTCTTCACGGCGGCGGTGGTCGGCGGCGACGGAGAGACTCGACGGCGGCGGGGCTCTGGTCTCGGTTGACGGCTAGGGTTTTCTGTTTGCAAAATACCTTCCCTTTCTTTTAAAGACTCACTTATATAGGGAATTAAACTAGGGTTTTTCTACTGGGCTTTTCTTTCTTGGGCTTTTTCTTCTTAGGCCAAAAATTGGGATGTTACATACTCAATCTTGTCTTTTGTGTGGGAAACCCGTTGAAAAAAAAGATCATTTATTTTTTGCGTGACGATTCAAAAATCATGGGACCTCACTACGCTACTACGACTCACCGCGATTACGGAACCTCCTCTAACGATGGTTTCAATCAAGGCGAGTCTCCTAGCTTGTGTCTTTTTCAATTCTTTTTTTAATTTCTCTATAAATTATTTTGTTCTTTTATTATTTCTTGTACATAATTTTCTTTTTTGATCAATGATTTTAACATGTCAACCCAACAAAAAAAAATCTCATTTGTTTTTTTTATTTAAATATAATATTTTTTTAGTTTTTTTTAATAAAAAAATCTTCTTTTTTTGCTAAGAATTTTATAAGAGCTAACTTGCTAAGAATTTTATAAAAAAATCTAGGAAAAGTAGTATACATTTTGCTAAGAATGTATACTAAAAGTAGGAAAAATTTGCTAAAAATTCTAGGAAAAATTATCGGAAAAGTAGAATTTTATTAAAAAATTGATCTGTTCACATAAAATCTTCTTTTTTTGCTAAGAATTTTATAAAAGTAGTAAAAGTAGTATACATTTTGTAAAACTTTAAATCACAAAAAAAGTTTTAAATCACAAAAAAAGAAACAATTCTTTTGTGATAGCAGAGCTAACTTGCTAATTTTTATAATTTGTTGGTGGAAAATAGCTGCAATATTAGTTACAAAAAAAAGGCTCAAAAAAAGCTGCAATACTACGTGAGTACGTGAGAGCAGGAGCAGTAGAAGGTTAACCTCGAGCAGAGGTGACACGAATCGACTAAGGATCGCTTGCTCTAGTACGGTTGAGAGAGATAGATCCACGACTTCAAGGAATCCACGGGAAGAGATGCTAAGGCGTGGGAGAATTCCCAAAAATCCTTAGGCCCAAATCCGACTATGAACTTTTGAAACGAGGGGGTGGCTGCGTTTGCTTGAGGGATTCGAGAACAGAGATGTTAGAGCGTGGGAGATGAATCCCGAAAATCTCTAAGCCCTTTGTTGCGAGAAGAATCGAACAAGTAAACGGATCGAAGGTTGCGTCGAGAAGATGCGGAAAATAATCTCGATAAACCGAAATGATTTCAATGACTAACCATCAAGAAATCGAGAGAGAAAAGAGATGAATCTCTGAAATAAACTTTGATAAAAATGATTGTATGTTTTCGCAAATGAGGGAGAGAAGAAGATAAAGAAAATTCAAAAGAAACAAGTCAAGGGTCATTCTCGAAACAAGGAGAAGACCACATAGAAAATTACAGAAAATTAAATGCAGTTTTGAACAACTCTTGGGATTCCGCCATAAAATCCCCGCGGAAAATTTCCCCCGGGAAAGTCCCTCGAAAAGTCCCTCGGGAATAAGTCCCTCGGAATTTCCCTCGCAAAATCCCCCCGCGGAACTCTCAAGAAGTCGGACCGTTAGGCGGTGTAAGCCGGTTGCCTCGTTAAAACCTCTATACGGAAAACCCATTGGGACAAAACCGTATACACGAAAAAGAGTACAAACGACTTACACAAACGGCCAAACCTCATAGAGAGTTCGAAGATAATGAGGTGAGGACGGGTTGCGTAAGTTGATCCTCTTCGTTCCGTGCTTCATTTGGCAAACTCCGAGCAGCTCCAGCAAGCTTCCGTGTCTTGGATCGGATAATAGGCCCTTTGGGGATGACCAATGCTGCCTCCGGAACCTCATCCAAAGCATGCGTATCCATGATCATATCATCCCCCTCTACTTGAAAAAGATTTGTCCTCAAATCTGCCAAGAACAAAACTAAGTTAGAATCATTGAAGTAAAACAAAATATGCTCACCTTGCAAACAGATCTTGTAGGCATTGATATGTTCTATGACTCGGCGTTGACAATCTCCGCTTAGCTTCGGTTTGGACTCTTTTCGGGCTGGAAAACGTTTCTCCTTCATACGAATCCAAAACTGATATCCATGCTCATCGTCCACATTTCTTCCCTCTTGTATACCCTGTGCACTTTCAAAAACTTGAAACAAAAGATTATAGATGCAAAAGACATAATCATCACGACTAGAACATAGTTCCTTACTTAGATCATCCAAAATAAATTTCAAAGAATTAGCATGATCATCCAAGTTTTTATTAAAATTCAAAGTGCTATCAAAGTAAACAATTTCCCTAAAGAAGGATTCAGCAAGTTGTGAAGCACGAGCATTTTTAGAGAATTTATCAATTAACGCAGAATTTTTCAAAGCATTATTAAGCTCACACGATTTGTTCTCATCAAATAGAAAACCTTTTTGCTTAAAGAAATTTCTAAAGAATAATCTTTCACAAGATTGAAATAAATCTAGCAAATTAACATTGAGAGTAGGGAGTAAATCATACCTTTGAATTATTGCATTAGGCACAATAATTTCATTACCTTTTCGGATGTCATATGAATTCACCTTAATGTTTGCTCCTTGTAAACACTTCTTGTAAGTTTTGGAAGTGATCGGTGCTGGGATTTGAAATGAATCACTTTCCTTGGCTTCTTCAAAATCAGAACGGTCATCGGTCACAAGTTTCAGTAGCCCCTCAGCTCCCGTTCTTTCTCCTTGTCCGAATTGGTCTCCATCGGGTCCGATTCGTGGTTTGTGAAGCAACTTACAACCTGTATGACTAAACAGCAAAGTACCACGACCATTAGTCCTTAAATGTATGTTTGGTTGAAGAAACTTACCTTCCTCAGTAGTGGTCGGGTCGTTTGAACGCTCTTTTAGTTCAAGGCTCGTTTTGGCGAAGATAAAGCCATCGGGTGGGTTTTTCAAAGGAAGTATAAATTCCACTCGTCCCAATTGATTTATGCCTCGACCAGAACCTCCACAAGGTCCACTTGGTTGATGAAAATCAACTCCCTCAGTTGAAATTCGAAGATCTAGACGTTCCCGCATTCGTTGCAAGTAATTTTGGTGCTCGGGAACTAAGGAACGATCGGTCCTTTTGTTTTCTGACATTGCGTTCTTTAAATCCTGCAAAAGAGAAGTGATTTCACTCGGTGGCACCGGTGTGGGGTTAGTGAAACTCATAGGAGTTTTTTTAGACATAAATAAAGATTGTTTAGAAAGAAAAACTTCCTTAACGTCACCTTTCCTCACAAGAGAATTTCTCACGAGATTACTCTCAAATATTTTTGAACCAGCACTCTCAATATTAGCAGAAGTAGAGGTTGATGAGTTGCTTACATTGCTTTTTCCCTGGTTTTGTTCAAGCTTGAGTTGATCTTGATATACCTCGTGTGGTGGCAAAGGTGCAAGGGTGATCTTCCGTCCTTTGTGCTCGAACGAATGTTTGTTTGTGTAACCATCATGGACTGCCTTTTGATCGTATTGCCACGGTCTTCCAAGTAGGATATGACCAGCTTCCATAGGTAAGACATCGCACACGATTTCGTCTTCATATCGGCCTATCGTCAAAGGAACCGAAACTTGTCGGGTAACTTTGAGCTGTCTTTGATTGTTCAACCACCTAAGGTGATAAGGCCGTGGATGCTTCCTGGTCTCCATACCTAGATTATCCACTAAGGTAGTGCTAGCAACGTTAGTACAACTTCCACTATCAATTATGAGACTACATACCTTGCTTTTAACCATGCAACGTGTATGGAAGAGGTTCTCTCGTTGTTCGTTTTCAACGACCGGTTCCTGGGCAAAAAGGACACGTCTTGCCACTAAGAGTTCTCCCTCAACCGCATGCTCTTCATATTCGTCAAAGATTGGAGCGGTTTCGGTTTCTTCTTCATCGTCGGTCACGATTTCGCCGTTTTCCAACATTAACATGGCTCGAGAATTTGGGCATTTGCTTGCGTAATGTCCTTTGCCTCTGCACTTAAAACATTCAATATCACGATTACGCATATTATTTGAATCAGCCTTACCCTTGTAGTCATGACCGGAAGATTGCGGTTTGAAATCCGCCTTAGGCTTAAAATCAGTCCGTGGTGGATAATTCGGTTTGTCTCCTTTGGTGAAGCTCGGCTTTGAGCTTGAAGCGTAAGGTTGCCGTGACGCGCCTCTTCTTTTAAGTTGCTGTTCCACTAGTACAGCCTTATGCAACATTTCCTCCAAAGTTGCATACGTTTGCATTTCCATTCGGTCTTGTAGTTCGCGGTTCATGCCGGCTAAGAACCGTGCCATCGTGGCATCACTCGGCTCATCCACATCAGCCTTTAGCATCAACTTTTCCATCTCCTGGAAATAGTCCTCCACGTTTTTACCTCCTTGACCTAAACGCCTTAACTGTTGGTGAAGTTCCCGGTGGTAGTGTAGCGGTACGAACCGTCTTCGCATAAGCGCTATCATTTCCGTCCAAGTCTCCACGGGATTCTCACCGTTGCGTCTCCTGTTTGTCACAATTTGATCTCACCAGTCAATAGCATATTCATGAAACTCAGTAGCAGCTAACCTGACTTTTTTATAAGGGGAAAAATTTTGGCAATCGAAAACTAGTTCGATTTTCTTCTCCCATTCGAGGAAGGCGTCCGGATCGTTTTTGCCGTAGAACGGGGGAATGCGAAGTTTCATTCCGCCAAGATCATCGTTGTTACGCCTTTGAGGTCGTTGCAGCCGGTTGTGGTTTCCCTCGGATGAATCTCCTCGGTCATAAAACGGGTTGTCCTCCGATTCATCTTGTCGCGGCCGATTTCTCCTCGGTCTCGCCGGTGCGTGACAACTTCCATGTCCTACACTCTGCTCGGATCTCACATCATAGGCTCTATTGTTCCCTGGTTCAGCACCTTGATTTCTCTCATTTTGTCTCGGCGTACGAACCACCAAAGTCGCCATTTGATCTCTCATTTCGCGGAGAACTTGTGCCATGTCATCGACCTTTTGATTAACGCCATCAAATTTTTGATTCATCACAGCCTCTCGTTCTCTCCTAGAACGTGATGACGCTGATTCACTTTCTTCCGACATATTGTACCTCGCACAGAATTAAATAACAGCACGTGAGTGTATGCAAAAGTTCAGATTTTTCTCAAGTAACCACAAAAACAGATGTTTTCCGAAAAACTCAAAACGAAATTCTTTTTTTTTTTTTTTTTTGAATTTTAAAAATTATGACAATTAAGTTAAGAGACAGATCTACTTAGATATATTTTTTTTTTGATTTTTTTGAAACGTTTTTGAATTTATAAAAATCGAAACAGACAGAAAAACGAAAAAAATTAAACCCAGAAAATTGCATTGGATAAATCTCACCGATTTTGGAGCAAGTGTCTCTGATACCACTTGACACGAATCGACTAAGGATCGCTTGCTCTAGTACGATTGAGAGGGATAGATCCACGACTTCAAGGAATCCACGGGAAGAGATGCTAAGGCGTGGGAGAATTTCCGAAAATCCTTAGCCCAAATCCGACTATGAACTTTTGAAACGAGGGGGTGGCTGCGTTTGCTTGAGGGATTCGAGAACAGAGATGTTAGAGAGTGGGAGATGAATCCCGAAAATCTCTAAGCCCTTTGTTGCGAGAAGAATCGAACAAGTAAACGGATCGAAGGTTGCGTCGAGAAGATGCGGAAAATAATCTCGATAAACCAAAATGATTTCAATGACTAACCATCAAGAAATCGAGAGAGAAAAGAGATGAATCTCTGAAATAAACTTTGATAAAAATGATTGTATATTTTCGCAAATGAGGGAGAGAAGAAGATAAAGAAAATTCAAAAGAAACAAGTCAAGGGTCATTCTCGAAACAAGGAGAAGACCACATAGAAAATTACAGAAAATTAAATGCAGTTTTGAACAACTCTTGGGATTCCGCCATAAAATCTCCGCGGAGAATTTCCCCCGGGAAAGTCCCTCGAAAAGTTCCTCGGGAATAAGTCCCTCGGAATTTCCCTCGCAAAATCCCCCCGCGGAACTCTCAAGAAGTCGGACCGTTAGGCGGTGGAAGCCGGTTGCCTCGTTAAGACCTCTATACGGAAAACCCATTGGGACAAAACCGTATACAGAAAAAGAGTACAAACGACTTACACAAACGGCCAAACCTCATAGAGAGTTCGAAGATAATGAGGTGAGGACGGGTTGCGTAAGTTGATCCTCTTCGTTCCGTGCTTCATTTGGCAAACTCTGAGCAGCTCCAGCAAGCTTCTGTGTCTTGGATCGGATAATAGGCCATTTGGGGATGACCAATGCTGCCTCCGGAACCTCATCCAAAGCATGCGTATCCATGATCATATCAAGAGGACATTATATGCATGCATGCTACATATTTTGATTTTATGTGAGTCTACAATTGCATTATGTTCTTAGAAGATCGATGTTTGAGTAGATGCATCGATTGTATAGCTAAACATAAAATTCAACAGAAGAAAAGATAAAAATAATTATTGTTTTCCTTGTACATTCTTGAACAATCCATTGTATCTTCGAATAAATTCACTTAATTTAAATAGCTAATGGTCTTCGCAATTTGATATAAAAGAATAATAATGCATGCTTGACGTTTTTGTATCTAACATCGAAAACAAAAGATAGCTACTTACAAGCAGAAAAAACTTACGGTTTCTGCATACTGTGGAATATTAAAGAATTATGAGACCGAGATAACTAAGGATCATTAGCTATGGGCCTATGGCTTTCTTTCACATGAAGCATTTTCAAATTTTAACAAAATGTTTTCAGGTCCGATGCGAATAATTTTTTTTTAATCCTTTTTTTTTTGATAAAAGGCTTTCAAATTAAATGCAGAAAATATAAAAATTACAAGGATATGACTTTGTGGTCATATAGTTTGAAAAAATTGATAAAAATAATGAGAATTCTACAACAAAGCAGAAATCTAGAAGAGAGGAAAATCTAGAGATGGCTCTCTAAAGACTCCTAAGACGGTGATCCGCGGCCTCCTTGGCCGCCACGGCCCCTATTCTTTCGCCCTCCTACCATGGTCCATTGCATCTCTTGGACTTTTTGAGTAGGTTTTATTGATCTTCCTCCTCGGGTCCTTTGAAAGAGGTCACCTATCTCAAATCTTGTAACCTACTCAAATCCTTTAAAAACTTTTTGAGTAGGTTTTATTGATTTTTTTTTTAATCTTATTGATTGTATATCTATCTTTTGGAACATACATGTCGAGAAATCAAGATTGATCTGTTCAGAATATTAAGAACTATAAATATTTTGCATAGCTAGATTTTATGAATGCTATTATCAGGTAATACAATGGTCTAACAGTTGTTTTGTTTTTATTGAAAAAATGGCCTATGTTATTATGAAACAAATGTAAATGGAAACATTTCTATAAACTTATATTCCAAGAAACCAATTATATTTATAAAAAAATAGACGTACATTAATTTGTTAAAAAAATATATAATATGTACCACACCATGTATATTAGATTTAAAGTTTTGGATTAAGAGTTTATGTACGTTTATATTAATATATATACCTTATTTTATCACCAAAAAAAAAATAATCATTTTAACAACCACTCATTTTGTTTCACAAAAAATGTTATTTTGACATATTTCCCGTAGATTAAAAAATTCTTAAAACATACAAATATATCTCTATTTAATATGTCAATAATTAAATATAAATAATTTAAATCCAAAGTTATTATCTTTGAATAAAGATTCAAACATAAATTGTGTATGAAAAATCACATTGAGAACATAAAATAACATTTTTTTGAAAAAAAAAAAATTACACTATTTATGAAAGAGAGGGAATATTACCAAAAAAAAATGAGAAATTGATCAAAATGGCACTAAAAAACTAAAACTTGACAAATATAGCACCCTATTTGGGAAGCTACCTAAATTAGCATTCATTAAAGATTAAAAGATTAAAATATTAAAAGAACAAAGAAAAATTAGGCGATTTTTTTAAAGAATTGTTTATCGCCGCCGGCCATCATTGACATTTCACCTCATTCATGATCGACAATTNGGATACAAACCAAGGATCATCAATGTTTGAGTTTGATGAGGATCTCAAACACAACAATTTACTTGAGATGGTTTTTGAAGACGTTGAGATTGATATATGCAGTATGGTATTACACTCTAGTGCTCCAAGGACTCTTGTTTTTAGATAGCTTGGTCTTTGGGTATTCCTAATGAATATCTGTTTCTGCTTCTTCATTTCTCATAGAATGGGAACGAAAACGTTTTCTTTAGGTTCTCGATTGGTAAATGATCATCAATTGGCAGTAGCAATGGCATACTAATTCTTAAGAAGTTTGCTTTTGGAGGTTTTGAATGTAGCAATTGCAGCTAATTTTATCCGAAGTCAACTCGTTTTATGCATAGATATGTTCTTACACAAGGTTTCATGTTATGTTTGCGTATGGTTTTATGGTCGTTTTTAATTATTTGTGGCTTGAAAAGTCTGCCACTTATGGTGTTTGAACAGGGAGAGTGTAGCTGCAGAGAAGGTGAAGGAAGCTCACCGAAGAGTGATGGTGGCTAATCATCCAGACGCAGGAGGAAGCCATTACCTTGCGGCTAAGATTAACGAAGCCAAAGACATGATGCTTGGCAAAACCAAGAGCTCTGGTTCTGCGTTTTGAAACCCGTTTGTGAGATTGATTAATCACATCAACAAAGCCGAGTTATATTGGTCTGGATCAAGAAGAAGGTGATCAAATTTGATGTATTTTTTTTAGCTAGATCAAAGGTTATCCTAAGTTGTTAACCTGAGGAATGTACGTAGAAACCAATTTGGAAGTGATTTTTTTGTTTTTGTTTTTTGTGACGAAACAAAATGTATCCAAACATAATTTACTGATAATGAGTAGTTCATTTTAAATGATTGGTTATTGTCACATGTCTTACTTTATTAGAGTTTGTCAACTCAATACCATCAATCCAACAACATACTTTTGACCTTTTAAGAGTTGTGTACTGGAAAAACTCTTGAAGGAAAATCACACTCATGATTCATGAATAGGGACTAACACATTTTGTCAAGAAGTTTCATCGGAAGAATCGGAGAAACCCTCATGAAATTGCCACTCACGACTCTGTTACTGGCAAGTGATAAGAGACGATGGATTTCATCACGACGAAGACTGTGAGCTCCAATTCGCTGATGGTTTTAGAATAGTCTTCCTAAACCAGTAATAAGACTTCCTAAATCACCAAGAAATGTTACTAAAATTGTACAAATCAATGAACCAAGAATCTAATCGATGTAGATCAGCGTTTGAAACAAATTAGACATTTTTCACAACTGCTACTTATAGTATTCACTAGTAATGTGATTCTTAAAGCTTTAGAACTCAAATTGACGGTTTTAGAATAGTCTTCCTAATTCAGTAATAAGCCTTCCTAAATCACGAATAAATGTTACTAAAATTGCACAAATCAATGAACCAAGAATCTAATCGATGTAGATTAGCGTTTGAAACAAACAATTAGACAATTTTCACAACTGCTACTTTTAGTATTCACTAGTAATGTGATTCTTAAAGCTTTAGAACTCAAATTGACGATTTAGAATAGTCTTCCTAAAACAGTAATAAACCTTCCTAAACCACCAAGAAATGTTACTAAAATTGCACAAATCGATGAACCAAAAATCTAATCGATGTACATTTTTAATCAGATACATAATTTATAAAGTCTTAATCAGATACATAACATAATGTAACTGCAACACCATAAAGCCAAGAGAACAAACATATAAGAAAAAGACAACTTCCATAACAAGTTTTAGGAATCATTCTCCATTTTTAGGTAGACTCAACAGCAAGCTCTTCAAACAACTCACATCCCAGCTTGGTTCTAAGGTCATGTGCATTCCCATCAGCAAGTTTTGACATGTCTTTAACTCCCATTGAATGGCACTCCATCATCTTCAACACAAAAAAGCACAGTTCTC
>PKML01043811.1:52288-104577 GCA_002933935.1 Eutrema yunnanense | reverse complement strand
AAGATTTTGAATAGATTTTTTTTTTTTGAATATATATGGATAGATTATTATTTTAAAATATATAGTATTAAAAATAATTAAGAAATTAAATAATAAATAACCTCTTTAATGCAAAATAAATACTTTCAATATTCTAATCAATAATTTTAAAAGATTAATATATCATTTCCTATTTCAATTATTCTTTGTTATTTCTAATGATATTTCATGTAATAACTTACAAAACAAAGTTCATTTTCAAAAATGTCTTCTTAAATAATATTATAGAGATGGAACGCGTATAGAAGGTGAAAACGTATTAGAACAATTTACTATTTATTTTACATTTCAATATCCATTAAATTGTATTTTCATTTAACTACAGATTTTGTTCAAATTGCAAACCTATTTCTCGAATTTAATCAATTAAACTAATNTACAACTCCAAGAATTGAAGAAGTACCCTCGCGGTTATGCCACCAAGGGTAGGCTTCACTACCCCATAATCCATAGATACGAGCAAAAGAAGAAGTCTGGAAAGCGTCTTTCTTGTAGAAGAAAAGGTCACTGCCCAGAGAGTAACGCCCATTGGCCTCATCCCAGTCCAGTCGAAATTAGCATACTCAAAGTATCGAACAACCATATCGCACATACCAAGAGCAATAACCAAAGTGATATGATAGTGCAGCTGAATCATATCCTTCCAAAACTGAACAAACCGCAGAAACTAAACTAGGCCTAGCAAAAGATATGCTAACGACATGAATCCAAAAAATTTCATCAAAGGAGCTACCTTTCCCGGTAAATAACCATAAGGGTTCTTCCAAACTGTTGTTCCTCTGATTAGAGTGCCATCCAATTCTGGGTCGCAGATAATGAAGTAAAGATAGTACAGCCCGATCTTATTTATAACCACGACTTCAGGGGACATCTTGGCTTCTGTCTTATTCCCTTCAAAGAACGTCTTAATCTGCTTTGGCCACTCGGGATCATTAGAATCTCTCCTAATGAGAACTTACCCGAGATTGCAAGATCCTACGGCAGCAAGCTCCAGCGTACAACAACTTTCACCATCGCTTCTGGGAAAAGATCTCCCAATTTTTTCACGATCTTTTCCTTCAACTACTATCGCTTCAACCAACCTTGTAGTTGATTGCATTGCATTCTGTTTGCTAGCAGATTCCATTGTCCTCACAAAGGTCACATCATCAAACCTTATGAAGGAGGAAGCGTAAAGACCTTTGTTGCCGCCTTGGAAGAAGCGAGCATTCAGTTGGATTGCTTTTTTTATCTCGAAACCAATATAATACCGGTATATTTTGGTAAACATTAGTGAAAGTTGATAATTTGCTTATATTATACTTATATATATTATGCCTATATTTTGATTATATTTTGCTTATTTTTGTTTTATTCGTCATACATCATGGTTAAATTTCATACCCAAAGTCGTCCCCCGGTTTCAGAATTTTTTCTACCAAAGTTAATTAAACAAAAAAAAAGCAAAAAATAGGCATAATATAAGCATAATATAAAAACGAATATAAGCAAAACATAAACAAATTATCAACTTTCACTAGTGTTTACCAAAATATATTGGTATTATATTGGTTTCCAGATAAAAGAGCAAAAACCAATAAGGTTATTATTGCCTCTTCGTTATTGGCACTTTTCTCCTCATAATTTTATCTTGCAATGAGGTAGGCCTTGTTTTGAAAATGTAAATAAATTTTTGATTTACTTGAAAAAATGTTTATGACTGCTAGTCGGCCAGTACAATATTAAAAAAACAAATTTATCTTATGGGCTTTAGTTCTAGAATTAGTTAAAACAAGTTTTTTTGTATATATATTCAAAACGTATGAAAACTTACTGATGTTATTGTTTTCAAATAAATAATAGGGCATAATACATTTGATTAGATTATTTCATTTACTACAACAACATCCTTCGATTTTCGTACACCGGCTATAAAGGTAATGATATTTTCTACAATAATTAAAGCAACCAAAGAGAAATTCTTTTTGACACGGACTAAATCCACCGAAGCAGTCCTCGATTCCTATTCCATAACCTGTTTATTAATAAAAGAAATCATTAATCCAATATGCACATGACAAAAGCATGTCCATAACTAAAAAGTAGAGGTATAAGAAAAAATTAGTACCTGGAGGAGTAGTAGTTGTCGGGCGACAGTAAACAGAAGATGTAACGAAGAAGATAGTGAAAACAAATGCGAATAAAGTTTTCGTGGTGATAGCCATTTTTATGATAATCTTTAATTTTGTTTGTTCTTCTGAGTTTTCTTTACTTAGACTGATTATATATATATATATATACTATTACAAATATTAAAAATATGTTTTTTTCTGGTCAAAGATAAAGAAAGAAAATAATATTTCCACTTATTTTCTCATTAATTTATAGTCAAAAGAAAACCAGCTAGAATAATTTCTTCCTTAAAACATGTTGGAAAAATTATGTTTTCTTTAACAAAAACAAATTCTTACTTAATTACGTTTGATAATTGGTGAGACGATATATATTCTTTTTATGTAAAAGTTGGCCAAGAAATTAAGTAGATATGAATGGATAATTCATATTTAGGTAGGTAGGAAAAAAAAAAAAATTTAAACCATAAATATCATTCCCTATTCAAATAATTACATGCAATATCATTGATTTGAAAATTGTTGAAAAATGTGTTAGCAACTAATAAAGCCGGTGACACTGTTCATCGACCATCCCGTCGACATTATTCATTCAAAGGCAGCGAAACTATTCATCGTCAGAATAACACTAATATTTGAATTTTGTAACATGTTAACATGGTATGTTAACGTGCTAACAATAATATATGATACTTGTAAACGTGCTAACAAAAATATCTAATACATGTTAACGTGTTAACAATAATATATGATACTTGTTAACATGCTTTCTGATACTTGTTAGCGTGCTAACAATAATATATGATACATGTAACGTGTTAACATAGTATGTTAGCGTGCTAACGATAATATGTGAGATTTGTTAACAAAAATATCTGATACTTGTTACATGTATCAGAAATTATTGTCAGTACGTTAACGTTAACATACTATGTTAGCAAGTTACAAGTTTCAGATATTTTTTTTATTCTGATGATGAATAGTATCGTCGACTTTGGATGAACAGTGTCGACGAGATGGTCGATGAACAGTGTCGCTGGCTTTATTAGTTTCTAACAAAGTTTTCAGTAGTTTTCAAGTTAATGACATTATATGTAATTATTTGAAATAGAGAAGACTATTTATGGTGTAATTTTATTTTTCTTTTTACTTACCTAATTTTGAAATTAACTTTTTCCAAAACTAATTTCCAAAAATGAAATGTAACTTACAACTATTAGCATTTGCAAATTACATTTCAAAAAATGTAGGGTATTATGAACATCTAGTATTAATTATTAACAAAATCATGGCTACACAAACTATTCATGGTACGCTCTCGTTGTAACCTCTAGTGTTTTATAGCAACGCATGTGTTCATATTGTGGTTTAAATATCTTTGGATAAGCATATGTTGCATGATTTATAGTAGGATCGTATGTATTTGGCTTAATGGATATATATAATGGGTTATGACTTCGTAATAGTAATCAAAATATCAGTTATTCAGCTGACATGATGTCTCTCTAGATCTGCATTTGTTACGATGATTTTTTTAAAAAAGCACAAAAAAACTTTTACATAAAAATACTTGCGCGTTAGCACGGAGACTCACCTAGTAATTTATAAAAATAAAAGCAAATTATCACTTTTCACTAGTGTTTAATATCGGCCTTATATTGGTTTCTATAGGACAAAAGAGCAAAAAACAAGAATGTACATTATTAATCAGTTATTGCCACTTAGTTATTGGCATTCTTCTCCTCATAGTTGTTAGTAATTTCTTCTGATAATTCACAGGATTTGCCTTCATAGTTAAATGAATGCATATAATTATGCAATTTGACAGCTTGGCAACTGAATTGCATGAAATGGTTAGTGGATATGCGGAACTAAGTGTTTACAAACGCGAAAACGGTTTCTTTATAAAAGAAACTACTCTTTTATTTTGGAAACGTCTATCTAAAATAAAATTCTGAAATTTATTTTTAAAATGGTTAAAAACTACTCTTTCTGTTTTTTTTTATATGTCATTTTAGAGTTGGTTTATTTTTTTAAATTAAGTGTCATTTTCAGTTTTCAATGTAACTTTTGCATAAAATACTTATTATAACCTCAAGTTAAAATAATTGTTTTTTAAATAATAGACAAATACTGTAAATACATTTGATTTATGAAGGTATAATAGACAAATTAATAAATATCTTAATTTGTGTGTTCAACTCTAAAACGACATATAAACAAAACGGAGGGAGTATAAAACGTTTTAAATTCACTTCACCAGTACCAATGATGTCTTTAGGGGTGGGCGTTCGGATCTTCGGATCGGGTTCGGGTCGGATATTTCGGGTTTCGGGTATTTCGGGTTTAGGGATTTAGGTACCGATCGGGTATTTTAAAAATTCGGATCGGGTTCGGTTTGGGTTCGGTTCGGGTTCGGATCGGATAGGGTATTTTTTTTAAGATCCGAAATTTTTCGGATATGATCGGATCCAGATCCGAAAATATCCAAAAGTATCCTAAAGTATCCACAATACCCGAATAACCCAAAATCCGAGACAAAACAAAAAACATTAATATTCATTTAAATAAAATCAATATACTTTCAAACCAAAAGTATCCAAAATACCCGAAAATTTCAGAAAAAAAACAAAATATGTGTATTCGATATACCCATAATATCGAAAATATAACTAAAATACCCGAAATACCCACAAAAATAATTAATATATTCGGGTTTATAGTTGTAATTTTAGGTATTTGGGTTATATCAAGTCTAAATATAATTAATATATTTAGGTATATAATTACACTTCGGGTATTTTGGATACCCATTCGGTTCTCTGTTCGATACCGGTTCGGGTTCGGTTCTTCGGGTATAGGAATTTAGGATCCGATCGGGTATTTTAAAAATTCGGATCGGGTTCATTTCCGGTATTTTTGGTTCTGTACCGGTTCTGATTTTCGGATCCGGATAATTTGCCCAGCCCTAGATGTCTTATATTCCCTCCGTTTCACAAACAGTGTCATTCTACGTTTTTCACACATATTAAGGAAACTTACAAAATAATTTATTTTACCGCTCATTAATACACTAAATAAATTTCTTTTTCTAATCAATACATTAAAACAATAGGGTTAAAACTTAATTTTTATTCAAAAATTTGCATTGAAAATACAAAATAACAACAAAAACAAAACCTTAAAATGACACGGTATTTTCCTCTAGTGATGAACAATGTTCCTTGCTAGAGAAAATGCACTATGTGAATCAAAAAGAATGTTAACTTGTTCCTGTTTAAAATCCAATTTACAACAGAAACTATTCAACCAAATGGCTTGTTTCATTACTGAAGTAGAAAATTCTAATTGTTCGGGCTAAAATAAAATTTGGAGCGCTCAAAATTGTGAATTTCAGTATGGTTCTCTTCGGTTTGCTTTTTTTACACGTCCCTAAATGTGGAACTTATTTTATTTTAAAAGATAATTTTACATAATGATTGAAAGCAAAATCTAAAACATCAAAAATTTGAAAAAGAAAACTGTAGAATCTTTTTTGGGTTAATTAATAAGATTTATGAAACGGTATATATTTACACAAATAGTTCAGTTGATTATTAGTTTTATAGTTTCTTTTAATATTTTTGAGTTTTTTCTTTTCTTTTGATGAAGTGTCACATGACTCATCAGGTTTGGATCAATCAGTTGGTGTGGAAGCTGACATGGGATCCAGCTCAACGACACTTAATGGGTTAATTAATTAACGGAATGTTTGCTTCAGCCATTATACAATGTGTTAGTTGAGATAAGAATTAGTTAAATATTTTGGTTTTGGATATGTATACGTACTGTACAAAAGCTGATAGTTTGGACATGAATTGGCTATTTTTTTTTCCGCTATGTAATAACAATAAGCTAAAGACGGAAGCATAGCATAGTATAGACATCACATGCTTTTCTCAAATCTATTAACTATTAAGATATGGGTGATCAAGATGTAGGTCACATCCACTATAAACATTGATACTTTTCTTATTAAAATATGGGGTTAACGATATATTTCCCCCTCGAAATCTACCCCCCCCCCCCCCACAAATCAAATTTAATATGTTTTTTATCGGATTCTATCGTAAACCGTAAACCACCCCTATTACACCTGAAATTGAACCGATTTATATAACCAAACCCGACCATAGATCCGACCCATAAAACCCGACCCTAAAACTAAAATGCGTTAAATCTAAGTGAAACCCAGAAAAACACCCAAATCGATCTAAGAATCCTAAAGATTGGTTTTTTCAAATCGAAACATTCAAAAGCGAATTTTCTTCATTGTGAGGAGAATGAGCAATGTATCCGGAGCATCGAGTGGAGCATCAACTGGCCGAGATCGAGCAAGAGTTATGGGTGTTCCGACTCGATGTTGGTGTGGGAAACAAATCTTGGCTAAGATTTCGCAATTCGAGCACAATCCATACCGACGATACTATAGATGTGCTTATGATTATGCACCGAAGGTAAAAACAATGTATTTTGATTCTCATTGTTCTATGGTTTTATCTAAACCCAATTTTGATTCACATTGCTATGAATGTTTGTAGCTAAGGAATGATAATCATGCTTGGAAGTGGGTTGATGAGGCTTTGCTAGATGAGATAAATGCAGTGGGTTTTCGAGCAGAAAGACTTGAACACGAGTTGAAAGAGATTTCAAGATCACGAATGGAGCTTGAGAAAATGGTATATGCGAAGATGGAAATGAAGCTAGAGAAAGAGATCTTTGAGAGAGTGGAAGAAGTAATCATTAAAACTGAATCGAAGATGAAGAAAATGATGTTCCTTGTGATCTTTGGGTGTGTGGTCATTGTCGGGTGTAGTTTGCTATTTGGTTGAGTCTAGTTTGTGTGTTTATCGTGTGTTTGTTGTTTGTTAGGTGTTAGTTTTTTGTGTCTTTGTTGACATTTGTTGTCTCTTTTGTTGTGTCATTGTTAAGAGCAATTGGTCTTCAAATACAATCTCTCTTGTTTCACTCTTCTTAAAGTAGGTCTTCAATCGATTTGTAACATAAGAAAGACACTAAGAATCCTGAACCAATTGTCTTAAACCCTGAAGGAATTGTCTTAACATAAACAGTTGTCTTACACCATAACATAAGAAAGACAAGCTATTGTCTTAAACAAAATACACAAATCCGAGAACATAAGCGATTGTCTTAAAACCGAAAGAAACTTCTTAAACAGAGCTGAAAACAGAGCTTCTTAATCCGAGATAAAATGCTACTTCTTAAACCAAAATAAGCTTCATGAATTCTTCAATCACCAAGCTGTGTGAGACTGCCTTGAGAAGACTCAACCTGAGAAGGCTGAATCTGAGAAGATTCACCTTCAAAACCCTGAAAAAACACGAAAGCATACGAAAAATTAAGCACAAAACAGATTTACCACAAAACCAAAACAAACATTAACCACAAACCTGTTTCTTTTTCTTGTTATAAAACCTTGAATTATGGTTAGCTTCTCCACAAACCCCACAGTGCATTACTCTCTTCATAACTATTGGCGCCTTCTTCACCCGAGATTCATTTTTTCCTTTCTTCCTTTCCTTATCCTTCTTACTAACTCTATACGTTTCTCCTTTCTTTCGGCCAGGCTGTAGTGGCACTGGAGGTTGATGCACTGGTGGTTCTTCTCCAACATGCCAAAATCTAGCACCTCTCATTGTCACTAAACCCTCCGTGTATGTCCTTCTCCACAATGTTGTCCTAAACCAATGGCGCACATAATCCTCAGCCTCGAGCTTCTTGTGGAGAATCACAGCATACGCATGCTCACAAGAAATACATGTGATATCCCACCTTCAACAAGTACAATTTCTATTAGCCAAACTCACACGGTATGAACATCCACTAATTTTAACATCCCATGTTGAATTTGTGGATATATAGACAAGACACTCCGAAGCTTTCTTATACTCTACGGCAAGATAATCAAGCACATACGGTGTGCACACACTTTGGCAGTCTAAAGACTTAAAACCTCTTTTCGCAATACGTACCATCGCCATCCTTGCAATTGTCTCAAGCATCGGCACAAATAGTTTTTCTCTGGCTTCTNATTGTTCCTAGGTAATTGTCGAAATCATAGTGTTTTGATTTCTTTCTTTGTGAACTGACGTTCATATGCAATTTTTGGTTTGTTGTTTCAGATACGGTAACATTGAGAATGATAGAGAAACTTTGTATGCCGAGATGACATCAATGGATCGTTATGAGCATGAAATTGAGGAATCGTTAGCTGACTTTGTAGATGAGATGTATATTGGCCATAATACCATTCGCGAAAACTCGGAGCTTTGGGAACAGCTTTCAAGGAGTATGCACTGAGAAAAGAAGGAGAAGGAGATTAGATGATAAGCTAGCCTCTTTCTGTAAGTGTAACTGGTCAAGTACCTGTTTTGAGTCCGTCAAGAACAGTTGCCGGAAGACTACCTCGACTCCATACTACAAGACTATCTCCATTTAGGTATAGGATCCAAGCTGTTCCCCTTCACGTTCAATTGTGGGATTTTGAGTTGGTTGATCCGAAACTTTTGTAGTTTGATGTCTGTGCTCTGTCTCTATTACTTCAGAGACTTCTTTTTTATTTACCCTTGTCCATGCTATTGACTTGTTAGGATTGCTCCATTGTTTTCCAGATTTGCCAAATAAGAAATGGGAAGAGGATAGCACCAGTATCTTGTACTTTTGAAGGATTTGAAAATGTCTATAATGTTGTGTTGCTGAAAAGATGTATATGGGCATTGGGGCAAGACTCTACTTTGAAACAGACAATGGGCTGTTGTCTCTGAGACTGGGATGGCTCCATTCAGACTTTACTTTGTAACAGACAATGGGCTGTTGTCTCTGAGACTGGGATGGCTCCATTCAGACTTTTCCAAGATTTTTGGAGGACACTTCATCTGCCATAAAATGATAGAGAAACTTTGTATGCCGAGATGACATCAATGGATCGTTATGAGCATGAAATTGAGGAATCGTTAGCTGACTTTGTAGATGAGATGTATACCATTCGCGAAAGCCACAGGTTTTTAAGAGATAAAAGAAGGAGAAGGAGATTAGATGATAAAAGCTAGCTTTGGGAACAGCTTTCAAGGAGAAAAGGAAGACAGGTACAAGAGTTACAACAAAGGATTCCAAGAGATTACACAAGATTGTAATTGTGTTTTAGCTCTCTTAGCCAACTCGTCAGCTTGAAAATTTGTGTTGGAAGGTGAATCTCTTGTCTTCTGCAAACTTGAGCAGCACATCTTCAAATGTAAATAGAAAGAGGGTGATTCGATTGCCTGCCTCTTTCTGTAAGTGTAATACCTGTTTTGAGTCCGTCAAGAACAAGATGTCATTGTAGTTTGATGTATGTGCTCTGTCTCTATTACTTCATCCTCAACTGAGACTTCTTTTTGATTTACTCTTGTCCATGCAATTGACTTGTTAATTATGTTAGGATTACTCCATTGTTTTCCTTCATAAATCAGAGCATTTCTAGATTTCCAGATTTGCCAAATAAGAAATGGGAAGAGGATAGCACAAGTATCTTGTACTGGCATACTTTTGAAGGATTTGAAAATGTCTATAATGTTTTGGGAGGACACTTCATCTGCCAGATATATCTTTTTCAAGATTTTGTAGATGAAATGTCACCTGCTGTGCTGATGTATCTATCTTCCAAGTTGGATGTTGGAGGTTGTGCAAGTATTTGTATCCACTCCTCACTGTATACATTTTGTATAAATCCAACTCTCATGATTGAATAAGCTAAATCTGCAATTAAGATTTGTGAAATTATTCAAATTTAGACAAATATAGATGGGGGAGAGTTTCATAAATACACCCACTTATATAAACTACCACTTTTCACAAATATATCACACTTAGTTGTTCATTTTCTCATTAGTATGTACATTATTGAAATCCTTAGAATCCCAGACGGTTCATCTTCTCTTTGTGCTCCGCCAAGCCTCTCGACCTTCATCGTGCTCCATCGCCTATTATCGTGCTCAGTTCAATTTCATCAGACTCTGTGGTACTTTGTCCAGATTCGCCGTGATCTGCTAATATTCGCCAAATGATGCATATGGCTGCTAGCAGACCATACGATAGGAGATTCCAAACTGCTGGAATGATCCACGCCATTAGCAGTTCGCACATAGTGTCACTATCGTAGAAGTTTAGCTGATACAGAGACAGAGAAGAACCGAGATTCAGTTAAAAGAGTCTGATTTTGAGTCTCAAGTCATTCAGTCACTAGAGTAGCGAGTTTGTTACCTCAAAACTAATCCAACCAATAGAGAGCACAACATAAATAGCAAGTGCGCTGGTCAAGTTCCTATAAAGCTTAAGCTTAGCCATGTTCATCCTAATCTGCAGTGAACATTAGACAGATGAGCAGCTAAAAAAACACACAAAAAAAAAGTAAGAAGAACAATCAATACAATATCTTTACCTGAAGGGTATGTGCCAATGATGTGAAAATCCAGAGAATGAAGCAACCATCCAGTAATGCAACAGGAACCACCAAAGAGGTGATTGTTTTTCCAGGAAGGTCGTTGATGTTCCCCAGATGTTCATTCAACTCAAGAGGCACCGTCGCGACAGAGTATGCAACTCCAAGAAGAAGTACCCTCGCGGTTATGCAACCAAGGGTAGGCTTCACTACCCCATAACCCATAGAGACCAGCAACAGAAGAAGCCTGGAAAGCGTCTTTCTTGTAGTAGAAAAGGTCACTGCCCAGAAAGTAACGCCCATTGGCCTCATCCCAGTCGAGTCGAAATAAGCGTACTCGTAGTATCGAACCGCCATTTCGCACATACCAAGAGCAATGACCAAAGAGATATGACGGTGCAGTTGATTGCGTAACTGAGCAAACCGCAGATACCAGACTAGGCCGAGTAAAACATAAGCTAAGGACATGAAGCCAAAGAAGTCTCTTAAAGGAGCTACCTTTCCCGGTAAATAACCATAAGGGTTCTTCCAAACTGTTGTTCCTCTGATTAGAGTGCCATCCAATTCCGGGTCGCAGATAATGAAGTAAAGATAGTACAGCCCGGTCTTATTTATAACCACGACTTCAGGGGACATCTTGGCTTCTGTCTTATTCCCTTCAAAGAACGTCTTAATCTGCTTTGGCCAATCAGGATCATTAGAATCTCGCGTAATGAGAACTTCCCCGAGATTGCAAGATCCTACGGCAGCAAGCTCCGGCGTGCAACAAATTGCACCATCGCCTCTGGGAAAAGACCCACCAATTCTTTCACGGTCTTTTCCCTCAACTACAATAGCTTCAACCAACCCTGTAGCTGATTGCATTGCAGATTCCACTGTCCTCACAAAGGTCACATCATCAAACCTTATGAATGAGGAAGCGTAAAGGCCTTCGCTGCCGCCTTGGAAGAGGCGAGCATTCAGTTCGATTGTGAAGCTTCGGTTCCTGTAGTGGTGAATCGAGGCTTCTGAAGCCATAAACAAGCTTCCGACGACGACGAGCAAAAACGCAATCGCCCAAGAACAACGATTCTCCATTGTCTAAATCTCAGATCAGAGAATCACCGATGACGGAGGAAGGGGAAGATAGAGACAGAGACAGAGAGAAAAGTAGAAACAGAGAGAGAGTGAGAAGTGAGAAGGAAAAGTGAAATCTGATTAATGTTTCCTCAAATGGCAACTAACAACCGGAGAGAGAGAGTGACTGACGCCCATTTGGTGTCTGATTTGAATTCGGTTCGATAGCCTTTGGTTTTACAGTTTTGTTTGATTTTATCTTTGATTTGGTTTCGGTTTAGTTTGGTTTGTGAGTCATAGACCGAAGGAAAACTAAGCCATGACATTTGGATTCGGTTTAGATTTAATTTCGGTTTTTGTGTTTGTTGCATCATCTTAAAAACTAAATTTGGTTTGGTTCGATTTGGTCTGAGAAATGAGATTGTGAAAAATGGCATCAATTGATGTTTTGCCTGATAAGTCACTCACAAGCTGCTGAAACTGAAACTTCCTCCCAGAAGCAGGCTCTTGCTGTTAACTTCTTGGCTCTTGCTGTGAAAAAGAAAGAAAGCTCTTACTTTGAAAAACAACTGAATAAAAAGAGCTTCTTTTCTGCAGCTTGAAGAGCTGGATAATTCGTCAAATTTAGCTGCAGCAGGAAAGGCTATTTCTTTAAAAAAAAAAAAAAAGAGCTTAGCCTGGAATGATGAAGTTAATAATCCTGCAGGTGATTCATCAGAAAAACCTGACCCACTTAGTTCGTGAAAACAACTGAAACTCAAGATACATATGAAAATGAAATCCATGGAGAAGTAAAGCTGAAAAGAAAAAGGCTCTGACTTTGCGACTACAATGTAATGCTGATGAAGCGTATGAAGTTCAGAAACAGACAAAAACCGACTCTTAAGAACTTGGATTGGGAGGATTAAGAACCCAAGAAAGAAGAAACTAGAGTTGTTTCTCAATCGGGCCAGCAGCAACCGATTGTGATGGATTTGCTTACTGGTGAGCATTGCAAGAGGTCCTGCAGAAAAAAGGAAAAAGTTGAGACCAAGTCAGAGTTTGGTTTGGGAAATAGTCATGGCACTGAACAAACAGTGGGAGTCAGTGCCCGGTAATTTTCAGAATACATCTCCTCAGAACTGATAGGATCTTTACTTGTAATCTTTACGAATCTTTCTGTAAAACCTTACTGTATATTGATATGAATGAAAGAAGGAATTACAAGAGGAAGAAGATGAAGATCGTGTATCTCTCTCGAATTCTCTACAATCCCATAACGATTGTAACAGAATCCAGCAAGCTCATTACGCTTGAGTCAACACACATTCAACATAATCTCTTTCTGAACAGTAATTACATATTTATACTAAAGCTAATCCTACTCTCTCCTCACGCGCTCTGGCTCATCCTTCTTCAAACTCTTCTCTAATTGTCTTCAATATACATTCAACTGTGGAGTTGTCTGATTCTCTAATTGATCAAAGCCATTAGTGGAACAAATCTCTGTTTCTTCTTGCACTTCCTCAAAGATTGTATTCACAACAGTCAGAGGTTGTGGAACACAAGCAACAGCCAAGTTTGAATCAGTGGCCTCCTGCAATTCAAGTTCTTGAATAGAATCAGACAACTCCACAGTTTCAAAAGATGCTGCTAAACAAATCGAATCTGCCTCTTGAGCAACTGCAGGGCTCAAGTCCTTCCTCTGATGTTCAATTTGTTTTGATTCTCTTGGTTTTGCCTTGTTTTTAAATTTGAATCTGCAGGATTTGAAGCACTTCCTCTGCTTCTTCCTACGTGTTACTCTTCCAGCCTTATGATATTGCTTGACATTTTCTGCAGCTTCAATCACACCAATGAGCTTATGTGTCATCAGATTTCTCTCCTCCGATGAAACCAGAACAGTAAAGCACCATGGTTGCAGCAACGAGGTCACACTAGGACCATTTTTGTCAAAACTTTCTTCAACACTTGGTGATTCTTGCATTGGTTTACTGCGCATAAAGCCACGATGCTGCAACACTGTCCCCAAAAATCAAACTCTCAGTTTGCTGAGGTTTGATAACACAGGCTGTTTCTAATTGTGAGGCTGTTGTGTCTTGTGATTCATGCTCTAGAATCGAAGAAGTAATAGAGTCAATTTCATTCTGCTCATCTCCCGACTGAACCATTGACGTGCAGCTCCTCCTAAGCAGGAAAACACAAGGTCTAGTTTCGCTTCATCTCCATCCTTACCGATTCTAAAGAACGCCTCCACTTGCACAATCCACACAGACGGATTTTTTTCCGTTGAAACGTGGCATCTCAATCTTACGCAACATGTTCTCTCTATTTGCAACAATCAAATTCCCATATCGATAACCTAATGGAAGATCTCTCCGGTTTTTGTTCCAAATCAGAATCATGTACCTGAAATTGAAATTGAGATCGCGATTGAAGAACCTGTAACACAGAGATTTGTATGTAATGAACTCAGAATGACAAATACCGTTTTGCCTTTATTAGAAATTACTTAAACAATCTCTTACAGACTTGTTTAATCAGNGCCGTTTCGAATCGTCAGTCATCATTTCGCTTTGCTCGATCACGTCACAACACACCATTTGATAGGATCTTTACGAATCTTTCTGTAAAACTCTCTGTATAGTGTCTCTCTCTCTCGAATTCTCTACAATCCCATAACGATTGTAAGGGCATCTCTCATATCGCCCCGTTCTATCTTCTAGTTTATTTAACATTATTTTAAATACAAAAAATGAAAACCAGACAAATTTCATAATATTTACACTCTCTACCTGTCCCCTACCCGGATATACGGTGTGACCCGACTTGACCCGAGAGACGCGGGTTTGACCCGTAATATCGACCCAAATTCTACACTAGACCCGTGATTATCGGATCGAAATTGCTGAAATCGGATAACACCCAAAACCAAAAATTGTCGAATCTACAACTACATCGTTCCCATCTACTTAATTCGAAAGCTCTTCCCTCATAACTGGTACGAAAAGGAACAACTGACTTAGTGGAATCGAAATTCCGTCTCTAAATCAGGTTCGTCCTTCTTATTCTTATGGGTTTCGTTCAACTGGATTCGAGATTAAGTTAAGTAGAATGGAATCTGAATTTTGGGAATTCGAGTTTTGTGTAGAAAGAAAGGAATTCGATTTTTTGTGTAGAGTTGGACTTCAGATGCTAATGCTAATTAATGGTTGTGTTATACCTTCGTAGAAATTCTGTTATGGCTGTTATCGAAGAAATAGAGACTCATCCGGTACCATCAATGTATGCACACTCGCCCCCAGAACCGTCGTGAGTGAATGCGGAGGTGACTGTTGAGGGTAGTGAGCCCCGTAGTGAACTAACACTGTGGCGGAAGCGAACGTATATAGAGGAGGAAGACCAACCATTGCAACCTGAGAGGATGTTCTTTCGTACAACTGAGTATAACAAGTCAATCAAGTTGGGAACAAGGTGCTTTATCCACAAAGCAGTGGAGAAATTGGAGTCTTTAAAACTTGAACCTGACGAGCTGAGTTGGTTTACAGAGCATCCGCAGTTCAAGCATTTTTGGCACATGCATAGGGACCCATATCATAAGGTGATGGGTATGTGAATGCTTCTTCTTCGGAAGGCAAGTACAAATAAAAGTAATGAATGTTGGTTTGTTGTTAATGGAGTTCACATCCGATATTCCCTCAGAGAACATGCACTCCTATCTGGATTGGACTGTCGTCCGTATCCAGAAGATGACTTTGAGAGTATGGGAAGTGATTAGTTCAAGTCTCGGCATTTTAAGAAAGGAATCGTCCCCTCAATTGTTGTTGTTGAAAAAAAGCTCGGCAAGATGCGAGCTTGTCCAGATCGCGTGAAGATGTGCGTTGTATACTTCTTAGCTAGCATAATAAGTGGAAAGTCAAAGACCGGCCCGAAAACACCATCTGTGGAGACTATTTTTTATTTCAATATACATATGCATGCAAGACAATAAGACATGATAAACTGATAACATGTGTTTTATTTCAATATCCTCCATCCACCACTCCTTTATACTTTATTTCAAGTTATCAAGACAATATTAATTTCAAGTTTTACACCATTCTCATAAAAAACTTAATATCATACATCATGGTTAAATTTCATACCCAAAGTCGTCCCCCGGTTTCAAAAATTTTTCTACCAAAGTTAATTAAACAAAAAAAAGCAAAAAATAGGCATAATATAAGCATAATATAAGAACAAATATAAGCAAAACATAAACAAATTATCAACTTTCACTAGTGTTTACCAAAATATATTGGTTTCCAGATAAAAGAGCAAAAACCAATAAGGTTATTAATCAGTTATTGCCTCTTCGTTATTGGCACTCTTCTCCTCATAATTTTATTTCGCAGTGAGGTAGACCTTATTTTGAAAATGTAAAGAAATTTTTGATTTACTTGAAAAAATGTTTATGGCTGCTAGTAGGCCAGTACAATATTAAAAAAATAAATTTATCTCCATGTGAATTGGATTGTGAAGTTTCGGTTCCTGTAGTGGTGAATCGAGGCTTCTGAAGCCATAAACAAGCTTCCGACGACGAGGACCAAAAACGCAATCAGTAACATCCCGAATCCAAGGACGAGGCCCATTTAAAATTTTCGGGATCAAAGGCCCAAACCGGCGCGGAAGGCCCAAATCCAAACCGTAAACCCCAAACAGGAAATATATGTGTATCGTCGTAAGCACATCCTTCTTCCCTTGAAACCCTAGCCGCGAAAGAGAAACCAAAAAGAGAGAGTGAGCCCGGAAGAGGAGAGGAGCCGCATCACCCTCCGCCCTCGTCGCCATCGGCAGGGTATCGCCGGATTCGATCGGAGTTGCCGCCGAGGTCAAACCACCGAGAAAGGTAATCGGCCTAGTAAACCCCAATTCTCTGAAAGCTTTTGACGTCAGCGATCTGATTTGAGAGGATATGGTTGATGGGGTCTTCGTCTCATATACCACTATCGTGAGAGTTTCTTCTCAAATCTCCTCCTAATATAAGTAAATATATTTCTTTTTATTTTTAAATAGAAAAACGATTAAGTTACTAAAAAACTAGACCAAAATCATGATATTTACAGTTTTTACCTGGTTTGATCTGATTCCCCACCCGATTACATCCGAACGGATAGCAGAGACGCGGGTTTGACCCGATTACACCCGATTCGGTTTTTTCTCTTCAAAATTCATAAATCGAGTGCAAATTTTCCCCCATTAATTCCGAAAACCGCAGACCCACCGCAGCACTCGGGAAAACTGAGAAATTCTCCCCAAATCCCTTCCCCTCCCCGCATTCACCTCCTTCACTCAGACAATGGTGGAAACCCGACGGTCGAAGAGAAGTTTGCGAAACCCTAATAGCGGCTCAAAGGAGTCGAAAGTGATGGAGAATCCGGCGAAGAAGAGGGCGGCGAAAGCGAAGGAGGCGAAGAGGAAGAATCCCGAAAAGAGAGCGGCGAAGAAGATGAAGATCGGCCCAAAAGAAGTAGGGGATTTGCATGCGGCGGAGACGGTGGTTCCGACGGCGGTGGAAGGTTCATCTATGGTTCCGGAGACGGTGGTCGAAGCTTCTACTTCGAAAATGAGGGTTTATGCGAAGAAGAAGAAGAATCTGGTGGTTCCTCCGGTGGTCGAAACTTCTACTCCGGTGGTTCCTTCGGTTCCTCCGGTGGTGAATGCTTCATCTTCGCTTCCTCTGGTGGCCGTTATGAGTGGTTGTACGACGAATCGGGATGATGAAGAAGAGAAGGAGTCTGAAGAAGAAGAAGAAGAAGAAGAAGAGAGCGGTGAAGAAGACGAAGAAGAAGGAGATGAGGCAGCAACCAAGGGCAAGGAGATAGCCAATGAATTGAGTGGAGAATCAAGTGAAGCAACCGAATCCGAATATGGATCGGAGAGGGAGAGTGAGGTAAGAAGCAATAGGGAAAACTAGTAGAAATAGGGAATAATGTGTAGGGAAAACTAGTAATACTTGGAGCAATAGAACAACTAGGGAATACTTGGTAACTCTACTTGGTATATTCGTGATACTTGTGAGAAATAGGATAACTGGGGAATTCTTAGTAAAACTATATTAGTATAACTTTGGAAAACTTAGTAAAAATGTAGTTGTAGAACTTGGTAAAACTATAGTAGTAACTCTAGGAAAACTTGGTAAAACTGTATGGCATAATTCTTGTATAACTGAGTGAAGTTGATTGTTATTTTGCAGATTGAGCAGAGGTTTATGGCACTAAAACCAAAGAGTTTGTACCTCCCTACTAGCAGCTATCAGCATCCTGTGAAGGTAGGGACACGGTGCTATCTCAAAGACGTGTTCAAAACGCTTGACGGCCTGAACCCGCCCCTGACCAAAAGAGAGAGAGAATGGTTTGTCTCGCATCCTCAGTTCAAACACATGTTCCACATGCCTAAGGACCATATCCACAAGGTTTAGGGCATGTGGATGCTTGTGTTGCGAACAGCCGAGATCCTGAAGACGAAGGAAGTTTGGTTCGTTGTAAATGGAGTTCATGTGCGTTATGGCCTCAGGGAACACGCGTTGATCTCTGGTTTGAACTGCCGAAACTATCCTCTTGGATATAAGGAAAGGGGTAATATGAATTTCATCACGCGTCATTTCGGTACGGGAACGGTGAGGCAGGAAGATGTGAAAGCAAAGCTTCAAGAAATGGGAGGTGGTAATGACAGATTGAAGATGGCTGTGTTGTTCTTCCTTTCGAGTATAGTTTGTGCACAAACGAAGACTGGAGATGGTGCACCCGACGTTTTGGAAGTGTTTAAAAGGGCTGTGGAAGATCTTGACTATTGTAAGATATTTCCTTGGGGGAGATTTTCTTACGACTTCATGGTGAAGGAGATCATGCACACGGTGGAACATTTTCAAGCCAAAGGGGGGGGTGAAGGCAGGGACACAGTGGCCCATTCCTGGATTTTGTATTCCTTTGGAGGTAAGTACAATGATTATGAGAATGTTGATGTTGATGTTTCTTTAATTCATAGTAAGTCTTACAACTCATAATTGTTTTGTAGCTACTAGCGTTTGAGGCGATTCCTCAATTGGGAAAGCGATTTAGGGAGAGTGTCCCAGAAGCAGACTCGATGTGTCCGAGGATGTGCAAGTCGAAGTTCAAGAAAGGAGATATGAAAGGCTTTCCGATTGAGGCAATCAATGAAGAACTTGGTACTACTAAGGTAAGTTGTACCTTGCATCTAAACATTTATTTAAGTTGGAAACATTTATTTGAGTTGGAAACATTTATTTGAGTTGGAAACATTTATTTGATTCCTTCACAGCAGGACATTGACAGCCTCGTTTTAATCAGTCTGAGAGAGGAAAAGATGCTATTGGATCAAATCTTAGAGGAAGACGAGGATCGTGATGAAGATGATCTCGTGGTTGATAGTTGGATCAATCGCCTGGCCGGAGGTTACACTATCTTCTTTGAAGACCTGTTTGATCAAGACGTTGATGCGCGTGCCAAAAAGGATAAGGAGATGGAACGATTAGAGGCCCCACCGGTGCAAACACCTCCAACCGAATTGGCCGAGATCTTGAAGACCATAAAAGAGATACAGGAGAAGGTTAATGAATTTGATGCAAGATTGGCTGTGGTGGAAGCATCTATGGAAGATGATCGTGATGAAGATGAATCGTGATGAAGATGAATTATTTAAACTTTTGTGGTGGTTTGTAGATAGATCTTATGTTGATATTCGTAAAACTATGTTGCTTTAAACTTTTGTGGTAATGTTTGGTAATACTATGTTTGTAATGCTTGGTAATGTTTGGTAATACTATGTTCGTAATGCTTGGTAATGTTTGGTAATACTATGTTCGTAATGTTTGGTAATACTATGTTGGTAAAACAAGATTCTCATGAACAAAGCCATTGATAAGATAAGATTAGCTTAGCAAACATAATATGTCTTATACAAAATAGAAAGGAAGTTTTGGGATTACATAATATGTCTTATACAACATTTTAGATAATAGGTCTTAAATCTCATTTTGCATTTCTTCAATCTTCTTTTGCATTTCTTCAATCTTCTTGCTCTGCTCTTCAACCTTCCGGATTAGCTTCGAGATCTCTTCCTCGACACCAAAAACCCACGGCTGGCGAAAGTGGAGTCCATCATCCTAGCAATGAACATTCAAATAGTTTTACCTAGTTTTACTAGTTATCCGTCGAAGAACATTCAAATAGTTTTACCTAGTTTAACTAGTATTCCCCAGAAAAAACCTAGAAATGAACTTTTACCTTAAATACGTTGCAGGTGAAGAACCTACTGCCCGGTAAAGTGTCGAAATCATTCCGAAACTTTGGCTGTGTGGAGACATCTTGCTTGATTTGTCCACCACAGGGGCATTTCCTTGGAATCCCATATTGGGCGTCGGCGATGAAGCCACGCATGTCGAAATGCTCCTTCATCCGCTTTATCTCCTTACTGCGCCTCCTCTCCTCCTCGTATGCTTCATCGCAGATTTCAGATTTGTCCGTGTGGTCCATTCCGATTTCAGATATCGTGAAGGAAGGAAGGAAGAGAAAAGGAGAGAGAGAGAAGAGAGAGAGAGAGAGAAAGAGAAAGTTTCCGTTTCCGAGAGAGAAGAGAAAGAGAGGGGAGAGAGAAAAAAGGTATTATGTTAATTTGTAATGAATTTTTTATTGGCAAAAAAAAATTTGAAAAATTGGATTTTTTTTTTTTTGAAATTTTTGAAATTTTAAATTTCGAATTTACCTCTAAATATTTGGTCATAGTTGTCCAGAGGATACTAGTATTACGAGTTTGGGTCATAGTTGTACTTTTGCTGGTTTTATGTTTATCTAGTATTACTTGCCCTTAAGATATGTTTTAGTAGTTTTACAGAATAGATAAGTGCTTAGACATATAGTTCTGATTGTTTTATGCAGTCATTTGCGTCAAATCAGTATTTAGGTTAGTAGGTCTTCCTAAACTGGCTATGACTATGTAAATGCTTTTAAAACTACAAGGACAATGTTGTGTAACTGTTTCCACAACAACTCATAAAAAGATGGGAATTTAATATTTTCCCTTTTTAATGCTACTCTCTTGATGTTATAACATTTTATTCGACACCAAATATCATTTCAAATATTTTATGCATACAAAAATTATCCACATTCGACGTACTATTGGCAAAAGTTTGAAGTAGTTATAGTAGTTATAACAAAGTTTGAAGTAGTTATATTTTGCCTCCGCAGTACGTTGCACCGTGTTTTAACATTTGTTAGCCACCTCTACAACCCAAACAAGCCGGTTGAATAATTACGTGCACCTTGAAGATAAAGTATAGTGATACCGAGTTATACCTAGTTGTTTCTACCAGAACATAATCTCTGAAGATAAAGTATAGTGATACCGAGTTATACCTAGTTGTTTCTACCAGAACATAATCTCTGAAGATAAAGTATAGTGATACCGAGTTATACCTAGTTGTTTCTACCAGAACATAATCTCTGAAGATAAAGTATAGTGATACCGAGTTATACCTAGTTGTTTCTACCAGAACATAATCTCTGAAGATAAAGTATAGTGATACCGAGTTATACCTAGTTGTTTCTACCAGAACATAATCTCTGAAGATAAAGTATAGTGATACCGAGTTATACCTAGTTGTTTCTACCAGAACATAATCTCTGAAGATAAAGTATAGTGATACCGAGTTATACCTAGTTGTTTCTACCAGAACATAATCTCTGAAGATAAAGTATAGTGATACCGAGTTATACCTAGTTGTTTCTACCAGAACATAATCTCTGAAGATAAAGTATAGTGATACCGAGTTATACCTAGTTGTTTCTACCAGAACATAATCTCTGAAGATAAAGTATAGTGATACCGAGTTATACCTAGTTGTTTCTACCAGAACATAATCTCTGAAGATAAAGTATAGTGATACCGAGTTATACCTAGTTGTTTCTACCAGAACATAATCTCTGAAGATAAAGTATAGTGATACCGAGTTATACCTAGTTGTTTCTACCAGAACATAATATCTGAAGATAAAGTATAGTGATACCGAGTTATACCTAGTTGTCTCGAGGACATAAATAGTTTTACATAATGAAATACCAGTTGTACTGAGTTGTTTTACAGAACAAAAGCAACCAAAGATCACAAGTTCTTATCTCCAAATAAAATCCAGGGTAGTGTTCTTCGACGCCTTTTATTCGGTGTCCTTCGATGACGCCTTTCTCCTGCTGATGGAAACCTCGTCACTCTCCTCCTACCCTTGTTTATCTTGCGATCCGGAGGTAGGATTTGCTTCTCTTTGATGTAATCGGGGACAATCCATGCAGACATATCCGGGACAACATAAATGGACCTGTGATAAGCCAATGCCCACAACTCCGTCCAATAATATTTCGAACACAACTCATGGACTTCTATTTGGGTATCACGACAACTAACTCCACCACCATTTTTCCTGAATGAGATGTATGCTGCTAGTGCGTGGAGACAAGTATACTTCTGAATATCGAAGAACCTACAAGAGCAACTCTTCCTTTCCAAGTTCACCAAATAAACCTTAGTATCAATATCAACGACTTCGTATTCGAGCTCGTAACTGTTTACCTCCCTCACGGTTAATTTCTTAGCAGTAGCCCAGTTATCATGCAAGAAGTTCTCAACCAAAGGCACCAGTTTGTTATCAACATGTCCTGACACGGCCTCTTTCCTATGCTCGTTAAACCAATCAGAAAACTTTGCAATGATAGTATCCAGCATGGGTATTAAGGAGTACTTCCTCGCGTTGTTAAAAGTGTTGTTCAGAGATTCCGCAGAATTGCTCGTGTCTAGGTTGTATCGGGCACCGGGAAAAAAACATCTTGACCATTTTTCCTTCACGGTGCTTTCCTCCACATACTTCGCCGCGGAAGGAAATCTCCTCTTAAACATGTTGTAACGACTGTAGAACTCAGCCTCTGTGTGAGCCCAACCGCACTCCTGGAATCTGAAAGCCACTACGGATTTGTTTGCATTAGAAGCATTACCTTTCACGTTTTGGGCTAAATGCCATAAACAATACCCATGCCGAGCTTCTGGGAACACGTTTGCTATTGCGTTGATGAGGCTTGGATTTCTATCACTCACAAATACCAATTCAGAGGAGTCCCCTAGGTTGCCTAAAACGTTTTTCAACATCTCGAAAAACCATGTCCAACTCGCATTGTTCTCACCGTCGAGTACACCGAACGCTATGGGATAAATGTGACGATTAGGATCTTGAGCAACGGCGAAAACTAGTACTCCACCATATATGTTCTTCAAGAAAGTTGCATCCACAATTACCACTTTCCTCATGCATGCAAACCCTTCAATGCTAGCTCCCAAAGCTACGAATAGATACTTGAATTTTCCCGCCTCATCCAGTTCCACACTAGTTATCGTTCCAGGATTGACCTCCTCTAAGACGTACAAATAACTATACAACATCTTGTACCCATCTTCTGGACTACCACGCATATCACAAACCGCTTGATTTTTCCCTCTCAACGCCGTCGAGTATGATATTTCTACACCATATTCTTGCCTAACTAGTTCCCTGATGACATTAGGCCTAGGAGTTTCGAGTTTCCCGGGATATTTCTCACTCAAATAAGATGAAATTAGCTGTGATGAGCCTCTCCTCTTATAAACGCTTGCACTCTGATCAGCCCGGTTGCATGTGTGCATTTTCGTATACGTTCTAATCGAGAACATATCCGTCTTATCAATCCTTGCTGCTCGTAGACCCCAACTACATATTTGTATAGAACATTTAACCACCCACCGCGTTCTATCAGAATGTTTTATAACATAATCAAAAGAGTTAAGAAATGACAATTTCTGGACCAACTCTACAACCGCCTTCTTATCTCGAAATTCTTGACGCACACTCACACCAAAACCGTCTTCCCATGGAGCTACAAACTGAATACCTTCAACAACGGGTGCTTCCTCATAATATTCATCACGCATACTCGATGTATCTATACTGTTATCCACCAATACATCATCATCATCCTCTCTCACCTCCTCTTCTTCATTTGCTTGTCTGTTCTCTACGTACAACGTCAAGGCATTATGTGCTATTTCATCATCGTCATAGTTCATACCATACGAGCTTTTCCCCGCTATCGACTGTTGCGAGGGCAACTCCGGTCTAGTCATGACCTCCACATTCAAAACAGGTCTACGGTTCTCTTTATCAACGGTCATTACATAACCATCAAGATCGTCATCATCATCAATACTCAACTGTTCTTCACATCCAACCACCATAGGAAAGTAACTCAATTCCAATCTAACCTTACTTTCATCTAACGCATGCTTCTTGTATAGCCTACCTTCTACCTTCTCCAAACTTATCTCCTCTTTCAACAATACACTATAAATGCGCCCCTGACATTTATAATAGATGCAGACGCTATTGGTCATTCTATCCTGCGAAAACAACACCAAACAACTCAATATATACTTATAGTTGTACCCAGTTTTACACTAGTTGTCCACAGTATTACGAAGTTGTCCTCAGTTATACCACCATTTTTAATTAATATATGATTATTCACAGTGATACCTAGTTGTCCCTAGTTCTCCTCGCGCAGAAACACAAATTTATTCGATTTCGGGTTCCAATCTGCATACAATCCACAACGACTCTACCTCTAAAATGCATTTCTACTCAACTTAAAGTCCCAATCGACCAAGAATCATTGCTAAACAACAATGTGCAAACTCATCAATTGAATCTCAAATCTCCAATGCAATGGAGCTCAATGGGAGTTCAATGGAGCTCAATGGAGATCGAGAGAGAAGCACAAACCTCCCTGGAGATCGACGGACTCGCGACGGAGGTAATGACTGCTGGCCGGAGACGCGACGGCGCCGACGTCGGAGCTGGATTCTTCTCGCGTCGAATTTTCCGTTTTCTTTTTTTTTCTTTTGATCAAACCGAATTTGGCTGGGTTTGGATCAAACATGGGTAGGGTTCGCTGGATTTGGATAGGACAAATTTGTCATTTTACTTACTCATGGTTGATGTGTTGATTTTTAATCTGAGAATCGGTTTAGTTTGGTTTGTTGGTTTAGTTTGTTTGAAGATTGTTTTACGTTGGATGCTGCAAGTGGTATAGAGATTAATTGAATAAATTAATTGTTTGAGTGGAGTTGGTTCTGGCGATTGAAATTGGAGCTGAATTGAGAATTGGTCCAACTGGATTTGAGAGTTGGTTTAGTTGAAATTGGGTTAGATATTAGTACAGTGCAATTGAAATTGGAGATTGGTTTAATTGGATTTTGTTTTGGAATTGTGAATTGGTTTAGGATTAGTTTAGTTGGTAATTAATTAATTGTGAGTCCGGTTTAGCTAAACCAAGGATCCTAGTGGTCGTGTTTCGGTTTAATTAAATCTAGGACCTGTGTCTCTAAACCAATTCAACTTCCTAACCCGGCGTTGTTGTGTATCCGTTATAGATTAAAATGGAACCTGACCGGAACAGCGAATGTGATGTCATTGTATTAGTTTGAACTTTGCAAGTCTCAGCTCCTAACCCAGCAAATGTGGTGTCATTCTGATTTGCCAATGCTGAGAAAGTCTCTCTCTAACATACATTTTGGGCCGAATTATCAACCAAATCATCAATGCTCAAATGATGATGTAGTGACTTTGTGTTGAGAAAAAACAATCCAACTCAGGAGGAATGTTACAGAACATAAGCGCTCTGCAATAATAGTTTTACATCCTCTGCAATTTCAGCATCTGATTAGCGTCATTTAGAAATTTCTTACTAGGAACTTCTCCTCTGCAATTTGAGCTTGAACTTGTCCTTCAAAAACCTTATCTCTTTGATATCCCCATTCCGGCTAGTTATACATGTCTTCACTATCCAGGTTTCTGCAACAACAAAATTATCCCATACCCTTTGCTGGTGCATTCAAAAAGTCGTCGTGGAAAACTCCACATCCGTTGGCACACCAGCCAGTAGCTATTCTCATTCCTTGCCCAAAAGCCTTGTGATTTATAGTTGCAGCTTGTATAATCTTCCCCAGCATTGTGTGTGTCTATGGGCAATCTTTCGAATTCTTGATTTCTTTTTAAACTTGCATCTCCATGAGTTGGAGCTCTCCATGTTCACATGTTCTGTCTTGGAAGACAAACTCTCCAATAATGAATATCCATGATTTTGATATTTTTCTCTGCACCTGTAACATTGTCATTGAAATTCTTCTTATATCCTGCAAGCAAGTCTTCCCAATTCAAGGCTCTCCTGACGAACCACACTGAGCAAAGAAGCTGTTGAAATCATCTCAGGAAGATGTACACATGTGCACTACATCACGCATCTCCGGTCCATGAAAATCCCTTGCAACTGTTTTTCAGTCAAACCACTGTTTTTCATCAACTGAACCACTCTGTTTCACGGCAAAGAACGGTTGACTTGGATCTCTGAGTTTCTCTCTACTAAATCGAGCAATTAGCCTCTTCTTCAAGTCTTGCCAGCTTACAAATGGTCTTCCATGAATCTCATTGTTCAACACATCACCTCCGAGATTGAGATTTACCGAAACCACTTCAATCTTATTGAATTACAAGTTCAACACATCATCTCTCTGCTAATGCTATCCAGCCATACGCATCATCACCGGCAAATCAATTCGATCAAGCATAGTCTCTCGATTTCCCAAAACAACACGACGATTCTGAGTCAGGAAAGCGTACCTGGGGCGCTTGTTGAGACAAATTGGGATTTGACAACTCCGGATGCTTATCGGAGCCTCGCCGTAGAAATTCCTACAGCTTCCTAGACTCGATCTGCGAAGCGTGATGCATCATCACCATAGTTTCACGCGATTCCAACGTCGTCGGAGGATTGAGCAGATTATCGCCGTCATACTGTGAATTCTTCGATTGTTGCCTCGGAATCGTCATCGCGGATGTTGCCATTGTTCGATCCATAACGAGAAGAGAGATTGAAAAAGAGACACAACAAGTCCCTCTCCTGAAAATTTCAGACAAGCTAATTTGGTTTCTGCTGCTCGAGAGAAAGAAAATTTCAGACAAGCTAATTTGGTTTCAGCTCCAAAGGCAATATGTCTACTTCTGACCGTTTTAAGCTGCAGCAAGAAGCCACGAAGCTTTGTAGTGAAGGTAAAATGCAAGCTGATTTTGAAATAGCCAAAACTCTCATGGAAACGTTCGAGGAAACACGAAGCTCTTTCGACATGCAAAACTCTATGAAATGAAAATAAACGCATTTGCTTCAAATTGATTCAATTCTCCATCTTTGTGAAGAAACATAACCTTAATATTGCTGCATTGTTTATCAGATTATTAAACTGGTCAAAGTCAAGTTTTCTATTAACCATATTAATTGATGTACACAGAACAGAAGCCTCATATATAATTCGAAATCAGAGCTTCTCTTTTGCTTGTTGCTTCAATCCTCAGGGTTTGATCATGTATCATCATCATCATCGATTCTGATAAGACATTGCGAGTATACATAAGGAAGCTGAGGAGTGCTGAGCTGGACAAGGAGGACTTGTTGACTGATGACGTGGCTGCGAAAGATGTGAGAAAGTCAATATAATTGTTTTTAGCTTTACATTGCGAGTATCATCGAATTGTATTTTGATCATTTGGGTTGTTAGAGATTATTCTCTGCAATTGGGCGATTCTCAATGTTGTTCTTGAGTTTCGATTGGGTCGATTCATCTGGGTGGATCGATTGTGTAATTTGTCCTGATAAGTGAAATAAAACGTGTTGTTTCGCTTATCAGATTCATCATTCATATCTAAGCTTAGTCATGTAACATCATCATCATCAGGAAAGTGGAGTACTTGTTGTGCATTGGATTCCAAAGAAAAGTAGGGGAAAGTAACAGATGGATTGGACATTAAACCGCTTCCAATGGTTTCAACCTGATCGTGACTAGTACCGGTACTGATCGCTGTCTGATTTTGGCGTTTTCTTTTTTTTTTGAATTTAGGCAACATAAATTATAGTTATCCACAAAAGGTAAAGACTAAAATTAGAATATATCTTTAAATTGTAAAATTTGAAAGTATTCGTTGTGAACAAAAATGATAGTTTTTGTTGATTTTGGCGTTTTCGCTGCTAAGATAACTCAGCTGACCCCCAACACGACAATTTTTTTAAGGTAACGTCCTTTGTTTAATAGATAAAAAAAAAACACATTTCACATGTATTTGTCTGCTTTAGAGGTATGGCTAAAATATTTCAATATCAGATCTAAATATTTAAATACCCAGCTGAAAATACCAAAAAATACAATGAGTATTTATGATTATTATTTTCTCCGTAATTGACTGAACCAAATTATTACGGGTATTAGATTTTTTTGTGGGTCGATGAAATTTCAACTTCACTATTCCTATGCAAAAACCAAATACTCTAAATCGAACACACCTAAATGAGTTGCCCTCAGTGAATTCACGTGAAATCTTTAATAAGTTTTTAGTGTTAATTGGTCTTTTGTTTTGAGGTTTTTTTCTAGAGAAATACCCTAAAATAGCACAAAAATTATTTTTTTGTTTTAAAACTAGCACCCTAAATTTAAAATTCCGAAAATAGCACAAATAATTATGGAAAAATACTTATTTATCCAAAATAAATTTAAAATAAAACTAAACATTATGTTTGGGTTCACTATTTCCAATTTAGAGTTTAGTTTTTTCCCATTAGAAAATGATTTTATGTCATTTTAATATTAAATTTGTGCTATTATTGTCATTTTCAATAATTTAGCATCAATAGTTGAAAATGACAAAATAGCATAAATTTTGACAATAATAGCACAAATTTAATATTAAAATGACATAAAATAATTTTTCAACTATTGATGCTAAATTATTGAAAATAGTAGGAAGTAAGTAAAGCTTGAATTATCTTACAAAATTATTGCGGGTATTAGATTTCTTGTGGGCCGATGAAATTTCAACTTCATATTCCTATGCAAAAACCAAATACTCTAAATCGAACAGACACCTAAATGAGTTGACCTAAATGATTTAGTTTCCAAAACAAAAATAAGCTAGTATTTAGTTTTTGCATAGGAGTAGTGAAGATGAAGAGAAAAAGAGTTTCCTTAACTTGAAATATACATATGTATGTATCATGTATGTAAGGCATGATACATTGATAGCATGCGATTTGGTTTTGGCCCCATCCACCACTCCTTTATGTTTTATAAATCATGCATCTATATATATAAAGAGCATTTCGTTTGATATTTTACACCACTTTCATAACAGTACACACAAAAAAGCTTAATTTTATACATCATGGCCTTAGTAACACCCATAATAAGTTCACTTTCTTGCTTTGCTTCTACAAATCCAAACAATTCTCCAACGTTTCTGATTTCGAAATTTCGCAGCACGCTGACTTCTTCTTCGCCTCCAAATGCTAAAAGATCGATCCTGAGCTATGTCTATGATCCGGATTCTAGCCCTTTGAGGCAGTTTGATAATAAGGCATCCATAGTATGTACATTTATGTTATGTTTGATTCTTACTGCTTTTTAATATTACACCATTTCACAAGACTGTGCCTTTTTCTTGTAGGAATATTTACACGTATTGAATATCAAGAAGGTCAAGAATATACTAATTTCAAACCAAGATGATCCATTCGAGAGCTTAGAGATGATTGATGCCATTCAACGTCTAGGCATCGATCTCCATTTCCTACACGAGATCGATCAGATCCTTCATATGATTTACAAAGAATGCACCCAAATCAATGAATACTATGGACGAGATCTCCATGAGGTCGCGCTTTGCTTTCGGTTGCTGAGGCAAGAAGGTTTCAATGTCCAAGAAAGTACGTGATATAACATGTAATTATATCTACATTGCTCGTCTTATATATGCGTATTTACGGGTATGATGCTTATAAAACATTTAGGTATTTTCGAAAACATCCTAGAAAAGAAGAGTGGATTCGAAGACGACCTACAAAATGATGTGAAGGGTCTTATTGAATTGTATGAAGCTTCTGAGCTCGGTGTAGAAGGCGAAGAAATACTCGATAGTGTGAGGGAACTCACATATACCCGTCTTACTGAACTTTGCTCGGGTCGAGAAAGTCATCAAAAGCAAGTGATAATGAGTTCTTTGAGGCAGCCTTGCCACAAAACCTTAGGAAGATTAACGTCCAAGAGGTTCATAAGCATGATCAAAATCGCGGGTTAAGAAGATAATGAGTGGTTACAAACTCTATTACGAGTGGCTGAGATCGATTCCATTATGTTAAAGCCACTAATTCAGGAAGAAATATCTCAAATAATCAAGTAAAGTCAAGAATGATACATCCTAAAGATCGATATTAGCTTTAAGTTGATATATAAGTGAATTCGATAGAAGACTCTTTACCGGTTTATGATTTCTCAGATGGTGGAGAGAGCTTGGTTTAGAGAAGGAGCTGAGGAAGGCAAGAAACCAGCCACTGAAATGTCACACGTGGTCCATGGAGATTCTTCAAGATCCGGCCTTATCCGAACAGAGGCTTGATCTTACCAAACTGATATCGCTCATTTACGTCATAGATGACATTTTCGATGTCTATGGGGAGCTAGAAGAACTCACCATCTTCACGTAAGTTGTTGAGAGGTACACATAAACTACTCCTTTTATCTTAAGTTGATTCACATTGTTTGTTTTTAACTATGTTAATGATAATGAAAACATTTGTGTAGATGGGACCATGCGGGGCTTGAGAAGCTACCAAGATACATGAAGGTTTGCTTTGAAGCTCTAGATATGATCACAATGGAGATTTGCATGAGTATCTGCAAGTCACATGGTTGGAACCCAACAGACTCTCTTCGAAAATCGGTAATTATCATTCAAAACAAGGTCATGTTTATAGACTTTTTGTATCAGATAACTCAAATGGTTCAAACCGTATTAATGTGTTTGTATCTCAGTGGGCAAGTTTGTGTAAAGCATTCTTAGAAGAAGCAAAATGGTTTACTTCGGGTAACTTACCGAATACCGAAGAGTATATGAAGAATGGGGTTGTAAGTTCAGGTGTTCCTTTAGTGATGCTCCATGTCTACTTCTTGCTGGGCGACGAACTAACAAGAGAAAAAGTCGAACTAACTGAGAGCAACCCAAGGATTGTATCATCTGCAGCTACAATTCTCAGGCTCTGGGATGATCTCGGAAGTGCCAAGGTTATATTGAACTAATGATACTAATGACTACAGAGAATCTGAAACTTTATATCGAATCTTAGAAACAGTTTTGTGTGTTGTAACTTATAACAGGATGAGAACCAAGATGGGATTGATGGATCATATGTAGAGTGTTACCTGGACGAGCACAAGGGATCAACTGTTGATGAAGCCAGAACACATGTTGTCCAGAAGATATCTAAAGCATGGAAATGCTTGAACAGGGAGTGTCTGAATCCAAGACCATTTTCAAGAACCTTCTCAAAAGCTTGTCTAAACATTGCAAGAACAGTTCCTTTAATGTACAGCTACGATGATGATCATCAACTTCCCGGTCTCAATGAATATCTCAAGTCTCTCTGTAATTAAGCAGAGCACGGCACTTCTCCATGACGTCATGAGTTTCTTTCTTACCAAATACAATGGATTATTGTTTGGAAGACATACCTTGTGAGGAAGGTTTGAGATCTTCCTTTGCTCAAAACTGAATCATTATCATATCTTTGTTTCGAATAGCTTGGGTAATTGTACTTCAAGTTTGAGGGTTAACTTATGAAAATGGAATCATTTTGTCTAGGGTGGCCAATCTAAGCAAGTCAATCCAATACAATCCAAAAAACTTCAATTAGTTTGGATATGAGTTTCTATAAAAACCTATTTGGATCTAATAATTTTTACTAATTTAGATTTGAGTTATTTGGATTGGTATTTAGATAATTAAAAACCCAAATAAAATATAATCTTGTTTTTACATATATTATTTATATAGTATATACATTAAAAACATATAGTATTTATATAGTGTTTCTAGATTATATAAATTATTTTATTTATTACAATTGACGTTAAAAAATTATTTTAGATATTATTGTAATTTTTTAAATTTTTATAAACATTCAATAACCAAACTTAATACAAGATCTAAACAACCCAAATAAATTTAGATTTAAGTTTATTTTGGTCAAATTATTTACGATCCAAACAACTTAAACATGATTTAAAACCTAAAAAACTTGATCTAAATCTTATGTAGATCAAATTTGGTCAAATAATTGTCAAACCAAATAACCCAAATCCAACTCAAAACCTAAAAAATCCAACCCAAAACTTGGATTGGCCACCTCTAATTTTGTCTTGCAGTGAAGTAGGCTTTGTTTTGAAAATGGAAATTTTTGATTTACTTGTAACAATGTGGGTTTATGAGCTTCCAACTCAAAACCAATTGGCAATAAATGTATTAGCCCAAGTCCATTATATACTATTCAAGGTCTCTCCTAACTTCTAATGTGGGATATTCTCACAAGCCCCCTCAGAGAATGGGGTCGTTGATCATCTCTCAAGGATTCGGATCGATGCAGACGTCCCTATTGATGATCAACTACCAGAGGAATCCATTTACTTCATTAAAACCGAGTTTCGGATGGGTTTCGCAGAAACTCAGCAATTCCCACGAATTGCGGGTCTCGGTATCGATCGACACTCTTATGGTGTCGGTCGATACCCGACGAATTCCGAACTGGTTTTAACTGTTGAACACCTTGGTGTTTCGGAGGAGTATCTAGTGGCTGCAGCCGATTCTGATCAACCATGGTATGCTGATATTGCCAACTACCTCGCTGCAGATGCAGAACCAAAGCACCTCAAGAAGTATAACAAGAAGAAGTTCATGCGTGACATAAGGTGATTCTTTTGGGATGAACCTTGCATGTACAAGCACTGTTCTGATGGTATTTACAGGAGATGCATTGCCGAATCAGAGGTACCTAAGGTGTTGTTTCATTGCCATGGATCTGACTATGCTGGACACTTTGCCACTTTCAAGACAGTGTCCAAGGTTCTTCAAGCAAGCTTCTGGTGGCCTACTATGTGTAAGGACGCTCATGCTTTCATTTCGCAGTCCGATGCCTGCCAGAGGAGAGAGAAAATCAGTAAGAGACACAAGATGCCACATAATTTCATCCTTGAGGTTGAGATTTTTGATTGTTGGGGCATTGATTTTATGGGTCCCTTTTCTTCGTCATATGGAAACAAATACATCTTGGTTGATGTGGATTACGTGTCTAAGTGGGTTGAAGCTATTCCTAGCAGAACCAATGATTCTTCGGTGGTCCTTAAGCTGTTTAAGACCATTATTTTTTCCCGATTTGGAGTACCTCAAATTGTGATAAGTGATGGTGGCTCTCACTTAATCAACAAGATTTTCGAGAGGTTGCTGAAGAAGTATGGTGTAAACCATCGTGTTGCTACTCCTTATCACCTTCAGACCAGTGGACAAGTTAAGGTTTCCAACAGGCAGATCAAATAGATTCTAGAGAAGACAGTGAATGTTACCAGGAAAGATTGGTCTGTGAAGTTGGATGACGTACTTTGGGCTTACAGGACTGCTTTCAAGACACCACTTGGGACCACACCGTTTCACTTGATGTATGGAAAAGCATGCCATCTTCCAGTGGAAATCGAGCACAAGGCAGCATGGGCTACAAAGTTGATGAATTTCGACATCAAATATGCCGCTGAGAAGCGATTGATCAAGCTGAATGAGCTCGATGAGATTAGGCATCTTGCCTATGAGAACTCGAAGCTGTACAAAGAGAGGACTAAGGCATACCATGACAAGAAGATCATCTCCAAACACTTTGAACCAAATGATCAGGTAGTTCTGTATAACTCTCGTTTGCAATTTTTTCCTGGTAAATAGCGTTCTCGTTGGTCAGGGCCTTTCACACTCAATGAAGTTAGACCACATGGTGCGATTGTCCTGACAAATCCTTCAGGCAAAGAGTTCACTGTCAATGGACAAAAGGTGAAACACTATTGGGCAAAAGCCAAGATTCCAGAAGGACATATAATGCCTCTGGAGGATGCACCCACTGCCTGAACGGCGGTGCAGTCAAGCTCGTGACGTAAAATAAGCGCTTGGTGGGAGGCAACCCACTGGTGAGTTTTGTTTTTCAGTCTTTTTCTTTCTCTTTTTCGTTTTGTGTTTGTGCCAGGATAACCAAAGAGCAAAACTCGGAACTGCCCGTGTATCGATCGATACCCTACTGGTATCGGTCGACACCCTACGCGAATGAGAAAAGTTCATCATGTCGACCAATACTTGGTATCGATCGATACCAAGTTGGGTGTCGGTCGACACTCGTACACCAGTACGGTAACTTCTTGTTTTTCACAGTTCCACTTGGTTCTTTTGCTTTCTTTCACCAACTCTAGGCTAGATAACACTGGGGACAGTGTTGTTCAAGTCTGGGGGAGGTAGTCGCTGACATTGTTTTTGTTTTTCTTAGAGTCAGTCGTTTTTGAGTCAAAACTGTGTTGGAGACTGTGATCTTTTTCTTGAATCTACTGATCTGACCTTGCTTATAAGTGACCATTGTTACAGAATCAGTAATAGATCGACTAATGAAAAATCCAAAGGCTGACCAGTTAACTAGAAGACACTCATGTTTCCAGCAAAGATCTTTAAAGCCTGAGCCAAATTTTTGCACTTCATCGATGTGGTTAGTATCCATAGAGCTTGATTCCTCATTCATATCTGACAAAGGAACCCTTGTGTTTAAAGTAATGGTATTTCTCTCCATGTTACAAGTTAATAAATAAGATGCACTAAAAGATGAGATGATTTTCTTCTGAGTAGAGGGTTAGGAATTTCCAGCGATCTCATTATTCTACTTCGGAGGGAATGATCACACAAAGGTGGAAGCGAGGTTAAAAAAATTTCATGTGATACCATTATTCGCCTACACCTTTGATTACTTTTTAAGGGAAGAACCGGGGATTTGGTGGCAAACACCATCAATACTCGCGTCTCGAACCTTAATAAGCATATGCAAGAGTATAATAAGAAATAAGTCTGGGGGAGAGAAATAATACCAAAAGTGTGAAAAAGGGTGGTTCCTTGCCATGATATTGTATGGGAAAGAATCTAGAAGGTTCTTGATGTTAATCACAGCGATGAAACTGGCGAGGAAGGCTTGATTGAACGATGCTGTGAAATAATGTGTGTAGTCTGGGAAGCTGAGAATGTCTACGGAGAAGTACATGGTGGTTGGGTTTGAAACTGGTTAGGTGATATGTGGAGCACTACGGAAAATGGTCATTGCAATGTTTCAAGAACAGGTGAGTCTCTATGTTTTCAAACCTCTTTCTCTGGTTTAGTTTTCTGTTTTGCTTGAGGGCAAGCAAAGGCTAAGTCTAGGGGAGTTGATATATCATGGTTTTTACCCCTTTTAAGCCATGATATAAGTCCGTTTTATAGAGTTTTTCTACTATTTTGTAGTGTTTTAGAGTTTTTTTACAGATTTTAGCACGTTTGGAACATAATTAGAGATATTGGAGCTTTTTGGAGCATTTTGGATCAAAGCAAAAGGTCGTGTAGATGAGTACCCGATTTTACATTTCTTGCTTGCTCCATCAAGTTTTAGTTTAAATAGGTTTTATTTGCTAGTTTTGATTTAAATAGGTTGTGATTTTATCAGCAGGTAGCTCTAAAATGTTGGAAAATGTTTCCTGAGGCCATGCCTACACTGGAGAAGGCAAAGTTTACTTGAGAGGGAACTAGAAGCTGCTGACAAGTCCTCACAAGCTGCTGATAAATCCTGAAACTTCCTCCCGAAAGCAGGCGCTAGCGATTGAGAGAGAACTTCTTGGCTCTTGGTGTGAAAAAGAAAGAACGCTCTTACTTTGAAAACATGGCACAATAACGTAAGCACTAACACAATTTAAACAATTGAAATTATTTACTTCAATTATTTTTCTCTCTAAACCAACACATAAGAAAAGAAAAAAATCAGAAGCAAAACAAATTAGCAATTTAAATCAATTAAATAGCATAACCAAATAATTAAATAAAAAAATAATTTGTCCGATTTTTTGTTGAATAAACATATCAGACCAAAAATGACCTGAAACAGATCAAAAAATTGATCGGAGACAGATTAGAGATCCAAATTCTTGTTCGTATAACAAAAACACTTCACAAAATAATCAGTTTTCGTTAGTGCCATAAGCATAAACTAAAATTTACAGAATTAAGATTGTAGGAATGCGATTTCTACAACATAAGCAAACTGATCATTTGTAAAGAAATTACATAATAGATCGATAAACAATATATAAATATGATACTGATGCAAGAATTAAGAAGAAGATTTGCAGAGTCGAGACGATTTTATTTCCTTAATTCTGTAAACGCCACATAGTGTGACGGTTGTATGGCGTTCTGAATCCCAGTATACATCTACAACTATTCTGTCTCGCATAACCCAAAAATAGAATCTAACAGACTCAAAAACCTAAAAAAAATAATGAGGGATTTTCTATGTTGCGACGTTTCTTATAGTCTTCAACCATAACTGAAAAATGACTTAATGGAGACTCTTTAATTCACGTATCAATTAGCATTAAGGAGACTAAATCACCACATGACTAACGCTTTGACCACATAATTAAAAGAGAAGATAGTATGTTTTTGACCAATTCAAAAAGCAATTATACTTTATTATGGATTTGTTTTCTTGTAAACACAAGAGATAAACACAAATATGGTTTATTAAGATAAGTTAATAAACATAAGCCCAATTAACTAATCCAAACCCAAATCCAAATTCATACATCCAATATGGGACTTTTAATACTTTTGACACTTAATCAAAATTTAAAAGCTTTTCAAGTTTATTAAACGACCCATTTCGGAACTCCATTTCTCATTCAAACTAACTCCGTTTTTAGTATATGAAAACACTATCTTATAGTGCTCATAACAAAAAAATCCAACGATTCTAATATACGGTCATTCCGACAACTGAATTGCCCGGAAACTCCACCGGAATATGGTCTAAAATCATTTATTCAAAAACGAGTTCCAACAAAAAAAACTGAACAAAAAGAGATCTTGAATGCTGATCAAGCGGATGAAGTTCTGAAACAGACAAAAAATCTTCATGCTGATCACCGACTCTTAAAGAATTTGGAATGGGAGGATGAAGAACCCAAGAAAATCCATGGATAGCAGCCAAAAGCAAGGGACAAATCCAAAGAGAACTTCTTGACTTGGAAAGGAAAGCACTTGCCTTCAAGCGTCAAGGGAAACCGGAGAGGTTGAGGAATTATACTGCTAATGTTTCTCATGCTGCTCAAGATAATTATGACTTGTTAGGAGACTTTATCTCCCTTGTTAAATAAAAATTCCTTTAGTGCACATGGTATGACTATATAGACCACGGTTCGATTCCGTGACTCATCCCAATAAATGTATCTGGTGTATTGGTATCATAGTATACCCTTCCATTGGATAGCCATTTTTCGATCCTGTGGTTGTGCATAATTTGATCTTTTTTTGGTATTTTTTTTTCACAAAACGACGTCGTTTTGAAATTTCGTTCCAACAAAGATGATACATGGCATCCGAATCATCACCGTTAACGATTTAACGGAGTTTACTAACGGAATTCGGGTCAATACATGTTTCGGCCAAAAAAAAGTATGTGTATGGATATTTGGGTCAATACTAACGGGATTCAGGTCAATACGAGTTCATGTATGGATATTCAAATTATTAATAGTGAGGATATGATTTACCACAACAAAATTATTCGGGAACTAATCGGTTCCATTTAACTATGCTAAGACATGAATTAACCATTCTCCCGGTTATGGCCTCTTCCCCTAAATCACCCATCCACCACGCCTTTATGTTTTATAAATAATCTATATATATATAGAGCATTTCGTTTGAAATTTTACACCATTTTCATAAAAGTAAAAAAAAACAAAAAAACTTAGAGTTAACTTTGTGTAGACTTATACATCAGTTTTATTAGGCGGATTTCATCAATGTTTTGTTCAAAACGTTTTCATGGTACAAGATTCAACACTGAATAGAGTTATCACATTAGTATTCTCAAGAGGCTATCCTCCTTAAGTTACTTCTCTAGTTTTAGCATGGCCAGAAAAATACACATCTTCCGCTACCACATTATGAATCAAGTTCTATCAAACTAGTCGAGCATTAATCATGTGTTTACAATACTAGGCATTAACGTGACAATCTGATAAAAATCAGAATTTGGCACAGTCACATGTAGTAGACCACTACCAAACTGAATTTGGTGCGTCGACTCACTAGACTTGTAACTAAAACACCTCCACCGCTATCGGTATACATAGGATCTGAACATTCGGTTAAACATCAGAATTTCAGTCCGTATAGCACACAAGGTCATATATGGCAGACCATTCCCAATATGGGACGTCGACTTACCATATATATTGCCATCTCGAACGTTTTTGTTAACGTTCTCATTCTAGTGACACTTTTATATTTGATTCGCGAACAAGCAAACCTAACCCATTACACCAAAAACATTATTAGAAGTTCAATCGGATATACAAAGCAATTTACACAAATATGAATAAATTGCAATACATGCATATTTAGACCATACGAATAATTGTATAAACAACCCAAATTAATTTTCCAAAATTAACATATTTGAACGATTCCAAATCATGTCGGTGTAAATCAGTAATTTAATCAGAGAAATCAGAATAAATTGCAGAAAATAGATTGAATCAGATCACCACTAATGCATGAATGATAGAAGAATTCGGAATCATGTCTATCGATGGCTGGATCATAGCTTGTAGAACCACGATTTCTACGATATGGTAAAATTGAATAATCGAAAAATATCATAATACGATGAAGAAAGAGGCGAGGCACCAGTCTGGCATGTCTCTCTCCAATATACATTAGTGTCCACACAAGTCTTTTAAACCAAGGGTCACACATTATCATGTATATACTAAAGGATTTCAATCCAAAGTTCCAATGTGTGACATTTGCTAAGTTTAACACTTAGCCAAATTTTGGAGTTTTGCAAATTTTCCAAATCACCCACTTTGGACCTCTATTTCTTATTCAAATCAACTCCGATTTTGACAAGTAAATACACTACGTTATAGTGTGACGATTGTATCATGCCTAAAATCTGGTTATTCTGACAGACATCTCCGTCAGAAAATGTTAGGATTTAAACTTTAATCCTCTTTGTCTCAATCTATCTTCGATGCACAAATTAACAAACACGAGAGTTGTTCACCCAGTTCACGGCCTCTAACCGCTACGTCTGGGGTGGATCCTAGATCCACAACATCCACTATGAAGAATCAATCGGAAAACACCTCCGATGTGGTTCACAATATAGATCTCTCTCACACCCAACAAACAGAAAGAACAAAGAACATAACTATATTCCCCAGAGAAAACCCCTATTCTCTCTCTAGTTCTACGAGCCGCCTCTAAGGCGCTCAGAATCCCTGGAGTCTGGATTAGGTATTCCTATTGTTAAACACTTGTATTTATAACAAAGAAACCCTATAAACTTATTTGGGCCCAACTTGACACTAAGGCTTGTACTAAACCCAACTGCTGGCCCAAGTCGTGAGTTGACTGAAGTCTGACTTCTCACAATCTCCACCTTAAGATTCAGACAGCTCTCGACTCCTCCACAAGTCTTTGTTCCTTTGTCTTTCTTCCTGTTTGCTTCTTCTAGAATCTCCACCTTGATCCCAGCTTGAAATCTCCTTGTGAATTGCCCTTTGAGCCTTTGACTCATGGCTCTAAACTTGGCACTTTGATCTTCATGTAAACCCTTGATTATTCATTATCTATGTCATTCTGCAACTTGATTCACTTTGGTGTTCTTTGATTATTTTCTTGTACACTGAGCTTAATCAAACACTTCCTGAACTGTAAGCAGCTAACCAGGAATCACACATGCTTCAAACATGAAACAATCTCTGATTCAACACCTTATCTGACAAAACATATCAGCCTTGAACTCCTTTTGTACCGATGTTACTCCTAACAGAACACGAACCATACTGCTGAACAGACTTTCGACACATCCATATTCATGCATCATGCTTTACAGAACCTTGCTGACAAACCAATTCATCTTGAATCAACTGCAAAAAAAAACCTCTAAGTCATTTATGCTTCATTTTCCTGAATCCGTCTCTGACTTACCAAGACACCACTGAACTTGAACACCCTTTTGAACATCACTTTGCACCACTGCTATTGCCTGCAGAACCCTCCTCCTAACTCCACCTGGCTAAGAAGACTCTCGATACAAATACATTTGTTCAACCTTCTGTTCAAATCCCTTATGCATCAGCAGAACCATCCAACCAACAGACTCGAACTGTTTGGTAAACCTGCCTCACATCCACAACCTTGTGAAATACCCGAGACACCATGTTACAGCCTTTAGCACTTCATCTCTAGAACCCTTGAAGCTGCTTCCTTGCTGTAAATATACCCTGCATCACATCACATGTATGCAAACTCCACATATCCTTGGCACTAGCATCTTCTCCCTTAGAAATCAACCTGAATCTTCACCTTGTACTCATGAGCTTTCTTTAGGTGTGCCTCAAACTCACTTGAACTCCTGAAAGTGAATCCTACAAAAGATTCATCCACCAGACCTCTCTAAGATGCAAATAGGTATAACAAAACTTTGTTCTCTTTTCCCAATGCAGCTTTTTATCCTCTGCATTTCTAATCCTTTCTTGGATCTCTCTTCAATTTCTAACATTTGCAACTGATATCCAGATTTCTTCACCACCATCAAGCAACAACGCTCTAAAGCTTTTCTTATAACCCCTGTTCCAACCTGATTATGCTTGAACCTGTAGACATCTCCATCTGCTCATGGAACTCTATCCACCAACTTGAGACTAACCCTGCAAACCAAAACTCCTCAAACCATAACCATACCAATCTGTCTTTGACCCCAACAGATTCCTTAATCTTGTTTCATACTCATTCTGCAACTCTCCTTGAACTAAATCCTGAAGCCTTTCTCGATATTCAACCAACCAATAACACAGACAATTCAAACTTCTAAGGCGCCCCTCAGTCCCATGAATTCTCTTCCAACGACAAATTTTTGTACCCTGAACACCATCTTTTGTGTTCTCCCAAGACTTCAATTCCCTGAATTTTTCAGACCATGAGCAACCAGAAACAACCGATCAAAACATCACAAATGTACCTTGTGATTCCACGGTTTGATCCTTGAGATTTACGATGTGATTTTGATTCCCTGATCTTAATCTGAACCAATAACCCATCAAATACCGGAGATAACTCCACCTTAAACCAATCTCTAACTTGTTGCACATTCATGTCTCCTCTGTGATATTCTGTCCCTTGAGCTTCTGTCTATTCTCCTTGCATATTCTCTTATGCAATTTTAGACAATTTTTCTTTGATTAAAACTGGGCTTGTTTTAATCCCTGGTCCAACTGAAAATTTCCTCCAAAATCCTTTGAAATTCGGATAGGCCCAAAAGAAATAAACTGAGGCCCAAATTTTTTTTTTCTTTGTTGGATTCTATCTCAACCTTGGCCCTTAATTCCTTTGAGATATAACCGGCCCAACAGAAACAATGAGGCCCAACTTCATTCTTCTTCTTTTTTTTTTTTTTTTGGCCCAAACCGGTTTTCTTCTTCTTTCTTTTTTTCGGCCCAACTCAGGCCCATCTGCTGAAGAAACCCTAGCCTCTCGAAGCCTCATCTTCCTCGGCGACAACCACCGGCGGCGGCGCCTCTTCGCGATGACAACCAGGCGGTGACCATCCTTCGCAACGCCGGCGCTCCTTCCCGGCGACTCGTCCATGTCGCCCTCGCCTCCTTCTTCTCCGACGCTCTCTCGGCCACTCGTCAACAAACCCAAGCCTTCTCCGAGGCTTCTTCTTCGATGGCGGTTCTCGACGGTTCCTCTGTCTTCTCCAGCAATTCCTCAGCCCCTTACCAGATCCGCCTCCGTCCTCTGCCGTTCACTCCGGCGAAGAACCCTAATCCGCGATTTCCAGGAACTGAGGTGTGAGCTCGCGTTTCCCGGTGAACTTCTCTGGTGATTCCTCTGCCGTTGCCGCCGCATACCAGATCCGCCTCTTCTGTCGTCACTACACTTCTGGTGACTCCTCATCGCCAAGAACCAGCAATCCCACCTCCGACCTGAACGACCTCCAGCGGTCCTCTCCTTCCGGCGAGAAACCATATCGTCCATCTTGAAGCTTCCAAAACCAGATTCAGTCTCATACATATTATTTTATTATTTAATCTGACTTAGAGTAAATCAAATTTACCCGTGTGATTGCACACACTTCAAATTGTTTCTTCATGTGTGTGAGAGGTCGATGTTTTCGTCAGAACTGTGAATCGAAGAGCCTGACGCTCTGATACCACTTGTTAGGATTTAAACTTTAATCCTCTTTGTCCCAATCTATCTTCGATGCACAAATTAACGAACACGAGAGTTGTTCACCCAGTTCACGGCCTCTAACCGCTACGTCTGGGGTGGATCCTAGATCTACAACATCCACTATGAATAATCAATCGGAAAACACCTCCGATGTGGTTCACAATATAGATCTCTCTCACACCCAACAAGCAGAAAGAACAAAGAACAGAACTAGATTCCCCAGAGAAAACACATATTCTCTCTCTAGCTCTACGAGCCGCCTCTAAGGCGCTCGGAATCCCTGAAGTCTGGATTAGGTATTCATATTGTTAAACACTTGTATTTATAACAAAGAAACCCTATAAACTTATTTGGGCCCAACTTGATACTAAGGCTTGTACTAAGCCCAACTGCTGGCCCAAGTCGTGAGTTGACTGAAATCTGACTTCTCACAGAAAACCCACCAAAAAAGTGGTCAAAACCACTTCGTCAAAAACGAGTTCCAACACATTAAACCGCTTCCAATGGTTTCAACCTGGTCGTGACTAAGCCGGTGCTGATCGCTTTCTGATTTTGGCGTTTTTGTGGCGGAGATAACTATCAGCTGACCCCACAACACGGCATTTTTAACTTGACGTTTTTGATTTGGTGGTCCTTTGTTTAATAGTACGCCAAGAAACGCTAGTAGTATTCCACCATATGAAAAAAAAAAAAACCATTTCACATGTATTTGTCTGCTATAGGGCTAAAATATTTCAATATCAGATCTAAATATTTCAATATCCAGCTGAAAATACCAAAAATCCAATGAGTATTTATGATTATTATTTTATGCGTAATGGACTGAACCAAATTATTGCGGGTATTATATTTCTTGTGTGTCGATGAAATTTCAACTTCACTATTCCTATGCAAAACCCAAATACTCTAAATCGAACAGACACCTAAATGAGTTGCCCTCAGTAAATTCACGTGAAATTTTTTGAATAAGTTTTTAGTGTTTGGTTTTTTGTTTTGAGGTTTTTTTCTATTTTAGTTTAAGATTATACTGTAGGGGATAATAAACAACTTTTGTTGCCACAAGAATGAGAGAGACGCAAGACTTAAGTCTCAATTATATTCTCAATAATATTCCATTAATCTAATTTAATATGAGTCATTATGATGAATTGTGGAAGTTACACAACTGATTTTATTAAATCAATTATTCATTTGAAGTTAAAAGTTAATTTCTTGACCAAGTTTAATTCTCCACTTGATTAGAAGAATTATATATCTTTTGACCAANGCTGATTTTTTATTTACTACGGAATTTACATAGCAATTGTATGTTTTATTAACTAGTTTGGCTTTCGGTTTAGATTCTATTCTTTTTGTTTTTTTTGTCAACTACTCATTTTATTAAATCAAGTTTGGCCGAGAAGGTTATTATCCCTTATCGGCTCCGTCTGACTTACATGGGAAAATAAAAAACCGCGTGCTCGAGCTCTTTTTGCAAGAGAATCGGCACGAACATTCAATACTCGTGGAATAAATGATAAGTTGAAGTTGATAAATGACGCTCTAAGGACATGAAAGGAATCTAGTTCCGAAATAAACGCTGGCCAGTCTATCGGGTTCTCGATCATCTTCACCAAATCTGAACAGTCCGTTTCAAAAAACATCGATGATATATGTTTTTCCTTTAGACATAACATAGCCCAAAGGAGTCCATCCATCTCAGCATGTAATTCCGAGAGGCTTCTGAGACATCCTTGCAATCCGAAGATCTCTCGTCCCATGTGATCCCTATGACTCCACCCTATACCACTAACAAAGCCATGATCAATCCATGAAGCATCAATCTGACATGTTGGGTTTCGAGGGGCCAAAGGGAAGACTCTCGATTCATCTTGTCCTGGTAGGCCTTCTATCTCTTCTTCGCATTCTTGTTGGTTTGCGATCCTCCAACTTTCCGCTTCCACAGTAGCTAGCTGGAAAGTATCCTCCGGAGAAATTTCTTTCCCGTTGAACACTTTGTCGTTCCTTGCTTTCCATATATACCATATGATCCAAGGATATATATCTTTTTGGGGGTCAGTAAGACCTACTTCTTTAGTTCGCCAAAATAGGAAATCCATATTTCGGAAAATAGATGTACTCGGGAAGAAACCCGGAAACGCGTGCATATGGTTTAGCATGGATTATCTATTCTCTCATTTCCAGTGTTCCTAAGGTTATCAACCTTGTTAGGAATTCTCCACTATATATACAAGAGGATTTTACCTCCAACTTCCAATGTGGAACAAATTACAATTGTTCCATTTTAGGCTTATCAAACAACCACTTTGCACATCCATTTCTCATTCAAACGAACTTTGTTTTTGACATATGAATACACTATATTATAGTGGTCACGATGAAGAATCCAACAATTTCAAGATCTGGTTATTCCGACAACTGAGTTGTCTGGAAAAACATCCAGAATACTGGCCAAAGCTATTTGTCTAAAAACGAGTTCCAACATGTAACATGTATGTAAGACATGATAAATTGACAGCATGTGTTTTGGTTATGGCGCCATCCCCTAAATCCTCCATCCACCACTCCTTTATGTTTTATAAATCATATATATATATATATATATANTAGAAAAGAAGAGTGGATTCGAAGACGACCTACAAAATGATGTGAAGGGTCTTATTGAATTGTATGAAGCTTCTGAGCTCGGTGTAGAAGGCGAAGAAATACTCGATAGTGTGAGGGAACTCACATATACCCGTCTTACTGAACTTTGCTCGGGTCGAGAAAGTCATCAAAAGCAAGTGATAATGAGTTCTTTGAGGCAGCCTTGCCACAAAACCTTAGGAAGATTAACGTCCAAGAGGTTCATAAGCATGATCAAAATCGCGGGTTAAGAAGATAATGAGTGGTTACAAACTCTATTACGAGTGGCTGAGATCGATTCCATTATGTTAAAGCCACTAATTCAGGAAGAAATATCTCAAATAATCAAGTAAAGTCAAGAATGATACATCCTAAAGATCGATATTAGCTTTAAGTTGATATATAAGTGAATTCGATAGAAGACTCTTTACCGGTTTATGATTTCTCAGATGGTGGAGAGAGCTTGGTTTAGAGAAGGAGCTGAGGAAGGCAAGAAACCAGCCACTGAAATGTCACACGTGGTCCATGGAGATTCTTCAAGATCCGGCCTTATCCGAACAGAGGCTTGATCTTACCAAACTGATATCGCTCATTTACGTCATAGATGACATTTTCGATGTCTATGGGGAGCTAGAAGAACTCACCATCTTCACGTAAGTTGTTGAGAGGTACACATAAACTACTCCTTTTATCTTAAGTTGATTCACATTGTTTGTTTTTAACTATGTTAATGATAATGAAAACATTTGTGTAGATGGGACCATGCGGGGCTTGAGAAGCTACCAAGATACATGAAGGTTTGCTTTGAAGCTCTAGATATGATCACAATGGAGATTTGCATGAGTATCTGCAAGTCACATGGTTGGAACCCAACAGACTCTCTTCGAAAATCGGTAATTATCATTCAAAACAAGGTCATGTTTATAGACTTTTTGTATCAGATAACTCAAATGGTTCAAACCGTATTAATGTGTTTGTATCTCAGTGGGCAAGTTTGTGTAAAGCATTCTTAGAAGAAGCAAAATGGTTTACTTCGGGTAACTTACCGAATACCGAAGAGTATATGAAGAATGGGGTTGTAAGTTCAGGTGTTCCTTTAGTGATGCTCCATGTCTACTTCTTGCTGGGCGACGAACTAACAAGAGAAAAAGTCGAACTAACTGAGAGCAACCCAAGGATTGTATCATCTGCAGCTACAATTCTCAGGCTCTGGGATGATCTCGGAAGTGCCAAGGTTATATTGAACTAATGATACTAATGACTACAGAGAATCTGAAACTTTATATCGAATCTTAGAAACAGTTTTGTGTGTTGTAACTTATAACAGGATGAGAACCAAGATGGGATTGATGGATCATATGTAGAGTGTTACCTGGACGAGCACAAGGGATCAACTGTTGATGAAGCCAGAACACATGTTGTCCAGAAGATATCTAAAGCATGGAAATGCTTGAACAGGGAGTGTCTGAATCCAAGACCATTTTCAAGAACCTTCTCAAAAGCTTGTCTAAACATTGCAAGAACAGTTCCTTTAATGTACAGCTACGATGATGATCATCAACTTCCCGGTCTCAATGAATATCTCAAGTCTCTAACATAAAAAAGATCCATTTAATGCTTTGTAATTAAGCAGACTGTATGTAATAGAAGATCTTCAATGGAACTTTTGTCCTTTAACAGTAAGAAAATAAGACTACAAGAACTTGATTTGAGTAAATAAGTCCTTAAGGGTCAGAAAACAACTTACTCAGGCACAAAGGTTAAAAGATTTACACAAAGGTTACAAACTGGGATGCAAGACTTACACTAAAAACTACTCTGCCAGGTATAGACTCATTAGATATGGGCTATTAAATGCTTGTAACCTGAAGTTTACTCGCGTTTGTCCTCCTCAACCTCTTCTGCAAGTCCGTATAGAAGTTCATTCCTTTCAATATCGCCTGTACTCTTAATTCCGCTACTCGTCAATGATATACCTTCCTCTTCAAACTCGTCCCCTGTTTCTGCTAAGTATGAATACCTGCAAGGTGCAAATATATATCTCTTGGTGAACACCAAATAAGAGTCTTGAATCTTTACATCTTTGGCAGTTGACCAATGGACCATTGAAGTCTAAAATATTTGAGTACAGGTTAAGGAAAGTGATAAAACCTGGTAGGATTGTTGGATGGAGCCCAAAGGAGGCATATGACTGCTAATAGACCATAAGATAGTAGATTCCAAAACGCTGGAATGATCCACGCCATTCGCCAGAATTCGCTCAGAGGGTCTTCTGCGTTGAAGTATAGCTGATACGGAGACAGAGAAGAATGTGATTTCAGTTGCACTCCTTTGACTTGAAGTTTCAAGTAATATACGAGTCAGTCACTAGAGAGTTGTTACCTCAAAACCAATCCAAGCAATTGAGAGCAACACAGAGATAGCGAGTGTGTTAGTGAAGTTCCTATAAAGCTCAAGCTTAGCCATGTTTCTCTTAATCTGCAGTGAACATTAGAAAGATAAGCAGCTAAAAAAAGTTAGAAGAACTGTATCTTCGTAGATGGCTTAAGCAGCTACTGATTTTCCCTAGAACGGGCTGCATAATAAGCAGCCAGAGATTGGAATTTATAGAAGATAACATGGTTATGACCCTTGAACGCCTGTGGTATATATACTTTTTTCAGATATAATAATTTGACATAGAATATTCAGTTGCGTATCTGCTCTTGATAAATAAAGAAATCAATTCAATATAAGTGTTGTATCTTACCTGAAGTTTCTCAAGGGTTCTCGCCAATGATGAGAAAATCCACAGAATAAAGCAAGCATCCAGTAATGCCACGGGAATCACCAAAAATATCATTGATTTTCCAGAAAAGTCATTGATGTTTCCCAAATGTTCAACCAACTCAAGAGCCTCTGTTGCGACAAAATATATGACTCCAAGAAGAAGTACCCTCGAGGTTATGCCACCAAGGGTAGGCTTCACTACCCCATAACCCATAGAGACGACCAAAAGAAGAAGCCTGGAAAGCGTCTTTTTTATGGAAGAAAAGGTCACTGCCCAGAGAGTAACGTCCATTGGCCTCATCCCAGTTGAGTCGAAATTAGCATACTCAAAGTATCGAACAGCCATTTCGCACATACCAAGAGCAATAACCAAAGTGATATGATAGTGCAGCTGAATTATATCCTTCCAAAACTGAACAAACCGCAGAAACCAAACTAGGCCGAGCAAAAGATAAGCTAACGACATGAATCCGAAAAATTTCATCAAAGGAGCCACCTTTCCCGGCAAATAACCATCAGGGTTCTTCCAAACTGTTCTTCCTCTGATTATAGTGCCATCCAATTCCGGGTCACATATCATGAAATAAAGATAGTACATCCCAGTCTTATTTATAACTACGGTTTCTGGGGACATATTAACTTGAGTCTTATTCCCTTTAAAGAAGGTCTTGATCTGTCTTGGCCACTCAGGACCATTAGAATCTCTCCTAATGATAACTTCCCCAAGACTGCAAGATCCAGTATCAGCAAGGTCCGGCGTGCAACAAATTGGACCATCGCTTTTGGGAAGAGATACCCCGATTCTATCACGGTCTTTCACCTCAAGTATTATTGCTTCCACCAGCCCTGCAGTTGACTGCATTGCATTCTGTTTGCTAGCAGATTCCATTGTCCTCACAAAGGTCACATCATCAAACCTATTAAAAAAACAAAGATATTGGCTAGACAACATTTAGCTATAGAGGTATTCCAATGGAGCTTTTTCCTTTACTTGCTTAGAAGTCTGAAAGAGGAGAGCTTTCTCATATACATCGAGAACAAAGAGGAATCAAACTTAGAAGTATTAAGGCATAAGGCTTCAAAGTAATGTTCCCTACTCCAAACCCAGGGATTAAAACTGATTGAGAAGGAGAGAAACTGACCTTATAAAGGACTTTCCTTTAAGAGGTTTGTCATCAGAAGTATTTACATCATGAAACTTGGAAGCGTAAAGACCTTCGCTACCGCCATGGAAGAATCGAGCATTGGCGCGTACGGTGAACCCTTCGTTCTTGTACTCGTGAATCGATGCAACGGAAGCGCCGATCAAGCTTCCGACGAGCAAAATCACAATCGCCCACAACCCTAACAGGCGATTTCCCATGGGAAACTCAGCCCAATTGTATCTCTCTTGAAGCTGGAGCTAGAAAACGCTGATCGAAGATTTTCGATCGAACCAACGGGAGAGAGAGAGAGACGATTACTTAAAACGGAGCATAGATCAAATACTCCATTTCTTTTGGCTCAACATATACAGATACCAAAAAAAACAAGTTTAATGAAATTACATGTCTATAGTAATTTTGAAGAAAGACATAAATTTTTTTTTTTTGTCTAAATTTTTTATTATAAATTAGAAGAACAATTACAATAAATTTGTCTCTCCATTAACTTGCATAAATCGTATTTTCTGGGAATCGAACATCAAACTTCGAATCTTAAGTTAAAAGTCTGGTGGAGATGTTTTTTGGAAAAATATTAGATATGTAAGAGTTATATTCTCGTATGTTGTTTACTATTTTCGTGTTAATCATTTTAGTGGAGTTAATTCATCGTGGATTCATCTATCTTCGGATTTCATTTGTCTACGATTGTAGGTCGTCTCGGCAGCTCTCTCTGACTTACCCGATGTTTTCGAAAGCTTCACTCTTGACATTTGTATCCATCATGTGTTTCCCACATTTCTGTATTTTATTCGAACAATAGTTTTTCATTTTTGCGGGCTTTTGGCTCTAGGGATGTATTCGTTATCCAATGGCGTTTGACTTCAGATATCTCTTTTTTTGTCGGATATTGTATTTTTCTTCGTGGTTGATTCAATAAAATTTAATTAATGTTAAAAAAAAAATGCTTCAAAATTTAATCAATGTTAAATGCTTCAAAATTTAATCCATCCGAATTGCAAACCAGTTTCTTACAAATTTGTTCTTTATACCATTTTTAGATATTAGTTTTTTCATCGGATTAGGACAATAAATAGGTTTGTTTACAACATGATGATAGCAAAGTAAAGAATTGCTTTGAAGGGCTAGGGCATAATTCAATTTTTGTTATACAGACCCATTTGGTTTTTGCCAATGCATTATATTATATCGACTACAATTTTTGATAATTAGTTTGGATTTTGGATTGAAATCCTCTGTAAAGAAACATTTATGGGTTTGTTAAACATATGACTTCGTGGCGGACAAAAAATTATAATAATAGATTAGGTTATCTAATTCTAACAACCTTTTTAGTATTATTTAAGACTATAAAACAAGTTACGTAACAAAAGAAGTTTAGAATATGCACTAATACGAACATGAAAGAAAACAAATATAAAATCTTTTCTAGGTGATACAGCTGTGTTTGGTGCATACGAGACCCAGCTTCCTTTCAAAGCGTAATTCTATGTCAATGATTACGTTAGAGGTAATGATGATTAAACAAAAACATCATTTTCAAAAATTAAAGCAAAAGTTAAATATCTATATATAAAGAAAATGACAAGTGACAAAATTGATTACTTTGTGGATCCCATAGTTTTATACAAAGTTCCAAAATTTTCCTCCCTTCTTTCCAGATTTTACACATATTCCCCCCACATTTTCCATTTTTTCCCAGACAACCCCAAAGAAAAAGGAGAAGATACAAAAAAAACAGAGTCTTTTGTTCAAGTTTCAAAGAGAGAGATTTAAGTTTTGAATCTCATACACCTCAAAACAAGAAAGAAAAAAAGACTCTTTTTATCTCTGGACCTGAATATCAATCTTCCTCTTCTCTATCTTCTCCATTATAGATCCTACAACAATTTTCATAAAATTCAATTAGCATATAATATTTGGATTCTTATTAAACCTCGAAGATTAGTCTCTGAGTTTCGTTTCAGGATCTCTCATTTTAAAAAGTTTGAATTTTTGAGGAACCAAAAGCTACAAACTTTAACCCACCAGGAGGATAGCAAACAGGAGGATCTTCAAAGAGAGAGCGAGAGATTTGTTTATGAGCAACGCCGATATCGAAGAGAACAAGTCCAGAAGAAGGATCATTCACTGCAATGCCTTTGACTGGTAACCAAAGAAAAAGCTCTTCTTGTGTCAAACCTTCAAGCCCAACAAGCCCACCATAGCTTAGATTTGCTTTGATCACACTATCAAAGTATACTCTGTTTTCGAACCGAGCGAAACATGGGTTCTGTAACTGAACTTCGAGTTCCCCTGTCTTCTCGTCTAGACTGTAACTCTCCACGTTGTCTGGAAACAAACCACCTGGTAAACCACGAGCTTCGAGGAGGTTTCGAATTGAAGATTGTGAAGATGGAGCTATGAATTGGAGAAGAAGAAGAAGAAGAAGAAGAAGAAGAAGCAGAGACATTTTTTTTCTTTTTTTTTTCGGATGGTGAGATTTGTGTTTTTGAAGGGTTTAATGTTTGGTGCTCTGTTTTTGTCAAAAGAGTGGAGAAATGAGTTGTCTTTTTTAGCTTATGAGCTGGTTAGCAATGAGTTGTGATTTGTGAAAAATTGTGATTATTTCAAAAAATACATATATATTTAAATACTTTTTTGTACCATGTTATGATTTTTTAAAAAATATTCCACTTATTTTTTTTTTAATAATATTATTATTTGTTATAGGCTCTCACTCATAGTCTTTTACCTTAAGTAAAGCCATGTTGAACTAATTGACGTTGTAACATCCGCAAATCACGGTTTGTTTCCCGGAAACATTATCATTTTCTTAAAAACATAAATTAGTGGATTTTAAGTACCAATCATGGTTAAGTGTATCACACACATTATTCATATTTTTCTCTCTTTTTTCACTTAATTTGTTTGGTTTTTTTTTTCTTTTTGAATGATTATGAGGTTCTGAGTAGGGGCGGATCCAAAAATTTATTTAGATTAGAGCACAAATTCTTTTATAATAACATAAATAAAAGTTTGCGACCAAACGAACAATAAACATTAAAACAAAAAAAAAATGTCATGTGACGAAGGGTTAGGAGGAGACTAAAACTGGAGAAGCAAAATATGATCTTTTGTGAGGTTTTAGATTACAACTTTGGGTTTAATACTATATTTTGTTCTTAATTGATATGGGATACTTTCTTATTTTCACTTTGGGTTAATGGATTTTAGTAAATTTTATATAAACTAATGAAAAAAACAAAAAAAGTATGTGGCACATGCCACAACCCATCCACACCTAGCCCCTGGTTCTGAGCCAAGGCATATACATTTTCCAAGTCCGAGACGAGAATATGTTATATGATCATGTTACTAGAATTTTGTTATTTGATAAAGTTAACATATATGATTTATTTCAAAATTTTATGAGCTTTNAGCTATAATCCAAATATTCTTAATTTTTTTTTGAATTAAAATAACTATATAAAATGAAATATTATATGATACATATATACATAAGTCAACTGTAAACCACACATAACCGTTGACAGAAAAAAAAAAAAAAAAAAAAAAAA